>JASANW010001428.1:0-195981 GCA_030849725.1 Trypanosoma boissoni | reverse complement strand
ATTATTATACAGGTGACCCTGAAACTGTTTAGGATAAGCCAAAGATGGTATAAAATAGTACGAGTTAAAAAATTATGAGCTCTGAGAAGGGACACACCAGCAAGAAATCATAAAAAAAACTAATGTCTCTCAATGAGACCCTCTGTTCGCAAGCAGCCCCCGTCCCGGTGAACATAAGGGGTGCAACCGTCTACGGTACTTTGCCCTCGAGGCCCACTGCGAGGGAGGATTAATAGAGATGTGAAGAGCAATAGAGAATAAAACAAGTATAGGAAATGTATTTAACCCCCTAATACCGCGTAAAGCTTTTTATTATTCCCACGGAAGCCACAGATAAGAAATAAAAAACAGACAAAAATACCGAAATCTCCACAAGAATTCTCTGGACACTGTCCGTCTTCGCTCCCTACAGAAGTTCCTGGGAATGGCTAGAAACACAAAAAAGGTGTTAATAAAAAAGGGAATGAAAGGGAGAGTACAATGACAGCATTATCAGCAGTCTGTGTGGCTTCTCTCGCTTCCAGACTACCCCCTCCCCCACAAAAAAATTAACTCTTCATTAGATTAGTTCCCTAAACACAACCTTAATGCATAATGTTTTTTTGTTTTTTTTTCTATCAGCTCCACCACCACAGTGGGTAATTAAACTAACACCATCTGACTGCCGTGGCGGGGGCTGCACTATTCCTCAGACACTGCTTGGGGATCACTAACGCCCTACAAAACATCATTGTTCCATAATCAAACAACAAAAATGACACCTTTTACAGCAACGCAAACTAATGAATAGCCCTGAAATCGCACAGTATGAGGGACTGAAATAAAGCAAGTTGTTACACAGTAAAAGACCCCCCCCCATTCCATGTAAACTTTGACTTTCATAAAGGTGCCAGTATTTTTATTTTTATGACGATAATTATTGATTTATTCACAGGATCAAAACAACTAAATAAATAAAAGAGATTGAATCCTCTATATAAGCTTTAAAAGATACGATGGAAGAACAAAAAAAATTTTTTCTTCTGAATAAAATAAATGGGGAGATCCTACACAGTTGCATGATTCTAAAGTACCACATCTAACCAATGACTGGATTGTTATTCAAACTTTCCCACGAAAACTCTACTCATAGTATTTTCCTGTGATGTGTACCACAATGCTAACAGGTCCTTGAATTCCATCATAAGTAAACCCAGCTGCGTAGGTTAAGTTCTTCCACTGTATATAGTGTATCTTGTATCACGGTTTGTCCACAGATCGATGAAATTGACTCCCTGAATCACGGCAAAACTTCCTTCCAAGCTCTTTACGCTTGAAAATGCATCTCCCCACACTCCACTTCTTGTCTCAGTTCCTCTATCGCTTCTTCACTGTTTCTGCACGCGCTTGGTCGTTGAAACGAAGAACTAGTACTCGAAATGGGGTCGCTACATCCCGCGGCAAATTCTTTGCTTGCCATTTTCCTCTAGTCGACGTTTTTGGCTTACGTGTGTGGGAGAAGAGGCGTCTCCTCACCCAACCAATATCACCTGGAATATGAAGACCTTCCAAGATGTTCTTGAACTTCACCATGAATTCTAATTGAAAAATATAAAAAACGGCCAAATACCTCCATCCAAAAAACTCAACCACTGAGAAACCGCTATTCTCGCGATTGCCTCGTCTCGGATAGGTACAACATTAAAGAGTCTCACCTAAATATTTGAAAATAAAGAAAAAAGAAAGTATTGGTAATTAAAACACAATTTAAACGCCCCAACTCGAATATATATATATATATATATATACATAATGATAATAATAATAATATTATTAATAATAATAATAATAAACACACCACTTCATCTTCCGCAGTTTTTTTTTTTTTTTCTAAAGGATGACGACAGCAATAGACAAAAAAAAAGAAACAGTTTGTTTTGTTAGAAATTTTTTTTGAATTGAATGTGAAAGCTGTTTCCGCAAATTATGTGGCTTGTCCATTTCCCTTTTTCTTATTCATTTTTTCACATAAAGGGTCATGATATGCAATGCCAACCAGTTCTTGAAAGCTTTCTAATATGTGTAGTGGACGGAGTTAGGAGTACCAAAGCCGAAAAGAAAAAGCAATGGGAACAAACGCACAAAGATGTACCCATTAGTCGCATCGCGTATATATATTTTTGAATTATATAAATAACAAAGACACAAGTTGTCAACTTTCCTTTACGATATCCAATACATCTTCCATGGCGACAATGGTTTCTTGTACCCATGCATCTCCATCTGCAGAATCCACCGACGCGGACCTCAAATCGAATACTGGATCCTTTGCAGGGTATTTTTGACCATTCTCCATGTCATTTTGAACATCTTCTTCTTTGAGCTCGTCTTCACGCACCTCTCTAAGCATTGGGAAATCTTTGTCTTGGGGAGATGTCTCAATCTCCAGCGATTCGTCTATCCAAACAGGTTCCACTGTTACCGTGTCTTCCACAAAGGGAACCAAAACGTCCATGACAGAAAACTCCACATTGACGGGCTCATTATCTGATGCTTCATCATCAACATCAGCTTTCTCTACAAAAACCAATTCACTGCTTCCATCAACATGAGGACGACTAGTCTCATCCTCAACACCACAGACACCATCAGTACCATCGCTCTCAGTCCAATTTTTGGGAAACGAGAGAGGTTCATTGCTAGACGGGGACGGGGATGAACGATCGTTATTCAGCAATGAGTCATTTGCGTAGTTTACCAGTGGGCGATGCTGTACCCGTGCCGTTCCACCTGAACCAACTGCAGCAAATTGCTCACCTGTAATCGGCTTTTCCATGTTACGTATTCGCCCCATCACAAAGGAATTACCTAGAAGCGGTTCCACAACATTCTGCAAAAGAAATGACGAATTTTTAAAAAGAGGTGTATGGGCAAGTCTATGGCACACATCGATCAAAAACGCACTCAGTGAAGTATAACGAAGCGATTCATCTGTACAAATACTTACACACTTTGACAGAAACCCTTGTACTTCAGAATTTTCACTCTCTTGATCGACAAGGTGTTTCAAGACAACATTCACCTCATTATTTGGGTCATTCACAAATAAAGGAGGGAAAAAAACTGTCAAAAGAGATTGCTGCAAAAACAACGTCAAACGATAGCACTCCGGATAAGAACAACAGATATCCAACAAATTTTCCAAAAATCGAATACGGACTATGATTTGGTCTGTATCACGCATATGAAACCGTAAAAGTTCCACAAACATTTCACACAGTGCTACTAGTGCGGGTTCGACTCGGTTCTGTTGAGGAGGAGATGATGCTTCATATGATTTCTTTAACACCAAAAGGTCGCCGAAGCGTTGAGCGTGTACATGCAAGAAATGAATGGGAGAAACAAGAGTAATGTCTGCGGCATACATTTCCTTCGTGTCAGGGGCTATAAGAGATTGGCGCATCAGGGTCACTATTGCGTGAAGAACTTCTACACCAGATGTAAGAAGTGGATATCTCTGAGGATTGCTAACAGCATTTTCACAAGCCTCCAGAATAGATGTCATAGCCTGTGAGATAATACTGTATTCCATGAAAGCATCAATCACTGGCCCTGCACTGTGACTAAATCCACGTTTTAAAAGTTCCTTGATAAAATGAAAGTAAGGTTGATAATCAATGGAAGTCAGGGCGATCGCCATATGCGATGCTAAACATTGTGCAAAACCATACCGTATCCAGCCCTCGGTAAACATACGCATCTCCGTGGCGGGGGAAATTATCTCTGATGCTCTTAGAGCTGATCCAAACATTGCCATAATAGTATCAGCTACAATAAAGTTAGTAGATATGCTAGTAATAAGATCATCAACAGCTTTCTCGTTAAGAGTTGAAGTGATAGCTTTTGTCGTCATTACAGGACTTACCTCAAATGCGCCTAGCAGCAAGCGACGTGAGCATTGTGCTACTGTCGATGTCAAAGAACTTTTTTTACTCAATGTAGTGATAACCGAAGGAACAATATGTTCGACGTAGTACATAGGGGAACGGGATGTACTCACATAAAAATAAATAAGTTCCGTCGCATTTACCACAAAAAGAACAAGATTTGCATCATTTAAACTAGGTTGACTGGTGGTTGCCTCGATAGAATTCGTTGAGAGCATCATGTTAGCCAATTCAACTGGTTGAAGTGCTCCCTTAAGAAGTTTATAAAAATGGCGTTCAACAAACTCTAATACGGCTGGGGCTTCTTTTGCATTATCGTGATTGGCCTGAAGGTACGTAACAAGGTCTTCGCAGAAAAGGACCGATTCAAGAGAAGCTGATGGGAATGCGCAAATCCTCCCAATATTTTTGCTTGATTCACCATTGGAGTTAAGCATTTCCCTAGAGGAGGAAGAAACTATATGTTTTTATAAGTGGACTAGTACAGGGGTTCGGGTGTTCCCAAGTACAGTATCTTTTTTATTATTATTATTATTATTGCAACTCTTCAATTAAGATAGCCCTCGCGTACCTTTGGCGGAACTTCCCTCTACTGAGAGGAGAATACCTATAAAAATTTAACAAATATACACGAGTATACAGAAGAAGAAGAACAACAAAAAAAAACTAAAACAGAGCAGAATAAACAAAAAACATACATCCTCAGATTTGGCCAGTTGCAAGGTGCACAGGAAGAGTCACTCCAGTGTGTATCGTATCGAAAAAATATCATAACAAGGTCGCTGATAAAAAAATAACCTTATACACGCACACTCTCTCTTTCTCAAAAAATAAAATAAAAAATAAATCTATTTCCAGAAAACCATCAAAAAAAAAAAAAAAGAAACTAAAAACGAAAAAGAAATAATCACATATATGTATAAAGCATACGGTTACCACCACCCTTTACTAAGGGCAGTCGCCCCTGTTGCACCGCCACGTGCATTGCGAGTGACAGCACGTCCGCTCACCGTTACCATCGGCAAGTGCATATCTGCATTTTTCAAAGAGGCGGTTTGTTGCCACCCTGTGAAGCAGCTGCTTTGTGAGTTTGCGCTTGTCTGAGGAATGTTTGCATAACACATAGGCGCCTGAGATGGGGCATGGAACATCCAATGCTGAGAGCCGGGGGCCATACCATTGTGTACATTGAAGCTCTGCGGCGGAGGCAACACGTGAGAACTCGGTTGATACCTTGGTGTCCACGCACCCCGATGCCACGCTTGCTGCATATCCCCCACCTCTGTAGGATGATTCCATTGAATGATAGGCATGTGGGACGGATTCGGGGATGAAGGGATAGCCATGTACGGTGCCAAGTGAGATGGTGGAGCCAGCATCGTCCGGCTGCAAGGCTGGGACTGTGCTGCGTGCTGGTACACTGGAGTACTAGAAGATGGAAACTGCACCATTGCGGGGTTGGGGTTATGTGGGTACTGTGCCATGTCCCATCCTGGTGTGAAAAACCGACCCTCGGAATCGTACGAAGACAGCCCTGGACCAGTTGTCCCTCCGCTAAAATCAGAAAGGCCTTGAATGCCAACACGGAAGCGTGCGGAAGGAGGCGGCGGCGGTGATACAGAGATATTGTTTTGAGGAGTATTCAAAGGAACTGGCGAGGCTACTCGTGGAAGCACCACAGATCTTCCCAGCGAAGCAAGTTGATCGAGTGAGGTGTGCTCTGTGCAGAGACTCCCGGAAGTGCGGAGGGATGGATTTGACACAGATCTCCTGTCTTCCCGAGGTCTCTTACAAGAGGCACGGTATGTACCTTGGCAGTCCTTACCTTTGTACACTGCACTTGGAACATTACTTGCACATTCCACTGGAGCTTTATCCTCTCGTGTCATAGACCTTGACACAGTGAAAGCGGCATCTGGGCTTCCTTTTTCACCCTGCGCAGCCCCATGCTCAAAATCCCCGGATTCCTCACTTACTTCACTGGGTATCTTTTCAAGAACCGAAGAAACACCTTCGCCTACTAACGGAGATGCCTCCTCAATGTGTATGTTCTGGGTTGTTTGTAACCTGCTTTGAGGACCATTCGCGGCACGAGTAAGCGAATCACCTTGAATCCACTTCAGGTCGCGAGTAAGGGCATCAAAGGCAGCAGCACCTTCACCAGCGACAGTACTCCGATCGCCTCCATCAAGTTCCTGAACCCTCGTCGCTTTCTTCTCCGCTTTAGCCGAAGCCATAGGCACCTTCGATGAATTTTCTTTTCTTTCACCAGGATTGAGAGAAACATTAACATCGTTGCCAAGAAAATGCTCTGTAAAAAGATAACCCACTATAGGTTCTTTAGGAGGGAAATGGCCTTCAAAGGTGAACACTAAGGGGCCATTACGCAGTTCCACTGAGGCAAATTGCCTCATCAGAAGAATGGCATCCGATCGGATATTGCCAACCAAAGCCGTCAGATAATATTTCTTTTTCTTAGACGATCGCTCTGACCTAAATTCGGGGGTGCCATCTTGTTGAATGTTGGTGTTCTCTGTAATAACAAGCTGAGCAACTCCGGGAGTTTTGCCTGGTTCAAAGGAAAGTTTGCAAAGCGGTAAATCACCACATTTTTGATGCAATTCTGTACCAAATGGCGGATTTTTTCCACAGAGAGTCTCTAGCATACGCGGATTCATCGAGAGAACATCTTTAAAACTCTTCACACCGCCCCTTACTAGTGCCTTGGCTGCAATTTCTCCAACACCCTCGATTTGCTTCAGCACAGGACCGTCCCACCACATTCGCTGCTCTATACACCGAAGAAGAATACAGCTTTCCTTCATAAAGGAGAAAGCGTTTAGGGTTGTTGTATAGTCCACAAGGAAACGCGCAAGACGCGGGGCTGAAGTCCAGAGACGAACAGAGTCATTTCTCAGGGAAAAGTCATTAATGGGAATGTGCTCCAGATGCGCTTGAACCAAGACATAGACTTTGTGCCAATCTTCTCGAACCTCTCGCCCGCCTTTCATGCCAGACTTCAGTGGAAAGCGAATCACTTTATTTATCTCATTTAGGGACGTTCGATCACCTTTGCGAAGACGCAAATCTTCAAATTCTGCACAACGACTTAGAATACCCAAAATACGCGGAAGAGTAAAACCACCATCGAGATGAGCGTCTCCCCCCCTCTCCTTCTTCTTGTTACTATTCACCTCCGTATTATTGGAATCTTCTAATGCCTTGTCTTGCTTTTCTACAGATTGGATATTCAAAGATGAAAGCGTCCCCTTCTTCTCGGCCTGTTGCATTCCTACATGTTGTGTCTCTGTATTCAGTAGTTCAACAGATTTCAAAAGAATATAGCGCCTTGCCATCGCACGACCTACACGGGTACTCTCAACTACACATTTGGCCATGCTGCCATTAAGTTCCTGAGGCGAAGTTTGTTCAATTCTATCTCTATTAATGCTGATGCATTTTTGGCGCTCGAGTTCCAAAAGTATCCGAGACATGAGCTCTGCAGCAAAATGCTCAGGATCAAACGTAGCTTCTTCCTCCTTAGTGGAAAAGAGAATGCCATAGTGACGTGGACAGCGACGTAGACGAATCCACAGAAAGGTCGTCTTAATCCATTCAATCCCATGCGTAAAGCTATGTATAGTGCGAAGGGCCACTTCAGCATTTACGTGCTCAATCATATTCCGATGTAGCCTACTTTCAACCGTTGTACAGGCATCACCATGACGGAGAGATTCATAAATGTGCGCTTTATCTTCTGTTGTGAGAACGAGGGCAATGCCATGCGTGTCGAGACCGGGACGTCCGGCTCGCCCACTCATTTGGGCCACCTCAGAAAGGGGAAGGTCCTCCCTCCGGCCACCTTTGAAAAAAGTTGTACCTTTTATGATTACTAGATGTGCGGGCAAGTTAACACCAAGAGCCAATGTCGTTGTTGTGCATATAACGGAGAGGTATTGCTCTTTAAACATACGTTCAACAAGAACTCTATCATGCACTGACATGGCCGCGTTGTGATAGGCAATGCCCAATCCTAGAAGTAGACGCAATTGCTTGTCATTGGCTGTGGCTGAAAGGCGACCGGCTTCTTCACAGGGACGCAATCGCTCTTCAGCGCCTTCGCGTGTGGCCAACTCCCGCACATCATCCGCTATGCGCTTTGCGGAATTCACCGCCTCACATCGCGACGCACAGAAAACAATAGAAGGGCGTCCCTCACTGTACTGCCGTATCAGTCCAAGTAGCTTAAAAGAGAGAAAACGCTCAAAGGCAAAGGGATTTGTTGATGAACTGGGGTACGACATAATACGAAGGGTCAGCGGCACCGGTCGATCGGCGGATGTGAATGAAAAAATACCACTGGGATCTACTTGTAGCCATTCGGCAAAATCCTCAATATTTGGAAGCGTCCCGCTGATCGCAACGAATCGTGTGGTGCCCGCAGCGGTTTTCATACCATTCGGCACCCGCGACCCAATGTTTGCTGAAGCTTTGATGGCTTTCATGCGACTCACAACAGCCTCGAGTGCGGCGCCACGCTCTTCATTTACGGTGTGCACTTCATCAAGAAGAAGAAGCGCTACAGACGCGACAAGGCTTTTGACGACACCTTCTTTCCACCGGCGCGTAATGCTGTCCCAACGTTCAGGTGTTGTGATAATGATATCCGCGTTCGGCACATCGAGTAGGCCATCGTTAGGCCCTCGCGTCGCTTCCTGATCGCCAGTTTCAAGAGTTACAGAAAGGTTAGAGAAGCGCTGACTCCATGTGTTGTACTTTTCATAAGCGAGAGCTTTAATGGGGCATATGTAAACAGCCTTTCTGTCTGGAGTTTCTCCTCGATGTGTGGAGCCTCTTGGGCTGAGTAGACGGTCCCGGAAGAGTCGCATCATCGCAACCTCTAAAAGCACAGTTTTACCACTCCCTGTTGGGGCAGCAACGACAACGTTTGCGTCGCTCTCGAAGAGTGTAGGGATGACGCGCTCCTGGACACGCGTAAGGGTTGTGTGTGGGAGATACGGGGCAAGAGGCCCAAGAGACTCGTACACAGAGGGCATGTGAAATAATCCTGGGATATAAGTAGATACATCAATAGCATCAAGAACAACAACAAAAAAGAAAACAAACACCCGAATAGAAAAAAAAAAAAAAAAAACTTGTATCAATACTCTCATTATGGAAGTGAACAGAAACCCAGCAGCTACACTCAGAAGCACACACAATATATATATATATATATATATATCCATATATTTCCATGTATACCAGTTAGGGATCAAAGACCACGGCGGGTGTTGTCATGCGCGGCGATGCGATTCTTCAGTAACAACTTTTCTAAGTTAATTTCTGCAATGTTTTCATATTTGCGCTTGCATTGCTGTGATAGGCTCTCGTGCTTCGTCTTTAGGCTTTCGACGGTCTTCTCTAGTTCCGCAATATCCGCCTCAACATGGCGCCGTTCCAATAAAAGCCGCCACTTCACTGCGTCGAAGGTGTCCCGATCCACTCGGTACTCTGAGCTACCGTCACTGTCGAGGGTTTCATGGGGAATTTGTGAATCACAGGTTTTGTGCTCGCGCAACTCCTGTAGTGCACGGCGCAATGAGAGTTCTTCCTCCTCCTCCTCCTCCTCCACCCCCCTATTTCCTCCTGCCACATGATGAATTCCAGACGGAGTGGGCCCTGTTTCTTGCAGCTGCGCAAGTCGATTCATCAGCGTCGCTGACCGCGCCGCCGCGCGAAGCTCTTCCTCCCGCGATGTCTCCGCCGCCGCTGCGAGCACTCGGCGGACCCGCTCCACGCCGCGCAGTGCCGCGTCCCCTTCCTCGCCGCGGCCGCAGTGGCGATGGCCCCGCGCCGCGCAGAGCGCAATGGCCCGCGCCGCCGCGACAGCCGCCGCGGCAATGGCCCCGCGCGCGGCCGCCTCCTCCGCGAAGAGCGCAGCGGCCCCGGAGCCCCCACCCGGAGCACTGGACATCTGCCAGGAAAAACATAGGCAAAAAGGAGAGAGAAAAGAAAGCACGACGCGTGATCGGTTGAACAGGTAGACGAGACGCCGATCGCACGGATAAACATAGATTCATTCAGAAAAAAAAAAAAATAGTTAAGATCCGAAATGGCAAATCTAGTTTTTTTTTTTCTTCTTCTTCTTTTGGTCTGTGGGCGCTAGTACCTTAACTGTGCGCCGACAGAACATATCTCCAATGCATTCCCACTTCTCCCCTTCACAGCTGGACGTGCTGTACATTTCATACTCGTGCAAGACACACGATATTACTTAATCAATATTAGTAACTCATACTATGACTAGTGCACGGCGCTGGTTATGCACGAAAACGGGCGCATGGCACAACTGTATCAGACGCATAGCCCTTCGCATTATGCAGAATTTGATGACCCGCTGCTCGAAAAGGGTAAATAGGACGAGCCATTTGCAGGCGAAAGGAGTGGAACAGCAGATCCTGCCACTTCTTATATATACAGAAGAGCCAGTGGAAAGGGAGAAAGAAAAAAAAAAAGTTTCAAATGCATCATGTATTTTACACTATAACTAAAAAAAAATTCCTCACAATATGTCGTCGTGCCGTTTAGTTCTTTCACTTTTGTGTTTATGTCTGCGAAATGCCCATGTACCCACATCACTTGGCCTTGGATGGAAAAAAGAATACAGAACAGCCTCTGCTATCTTCAAATGACTGCGTTGGGTTAAAAACCGTTAACAAACCTCCTTGCAGCACTCGATGTGTAAACAAGGGGTACAGATTCTTAAATTGAAGATTTTCCAGAATAGCGATTCCATTCTCATAGAATGCGCCATGCGCTCCCTCGCAAATTGGCGCCGCGTTCGGGTGATCAACCGACGGGGCATCTGTGCCGACAAGCAGAAGCGACGGGCACTCTGCAGCCAACAGCCACACTGCCTCCGGCTCAAAGTACACAAAGGCGCCGTCCCAAGTATCTTCACTCTCTCCGTTTTCCTCCCGGGTGAGAAAAAGCAGCCGCCACACCTTACTCTTCGCTGGAAGACATGAAAGCACTACCTCTGCGAGGGACTTCGTGATCGGCTTCGGAGTCTTCTTTTTCCCGCAGAGCAAATCTCTGATGTCGACAATGAACGTATCGCCGGTATAATGCTCTTCGTCGAACGGGACGGCATCCGCCTTAGGACAGAAGTGTATCGGCATGTCAGCATGTGTTCCCGCGTGAGAGTTTGTGATGCTCAAAACATTGTTTATAACGCGGCACGGCCCTCGCGGTGAACTCGATACATTCATGTAGTTCGGACCTAATAACAAAACCGGAAGCCGCGAACGGATAAATCGCATTAGCCCAGTAGAGAGCAACAGAATGCAACCAAGACGCGCACGGGACTTCTGGAGCTTTAGAGAAGTACCAAAAACCAAAAGGGTCATCACAGCACCAAACAGAATACTCGAGCACACTGTCACGTAAACTGACGGAATCCGCAAGATGTGTGTTAGAATTTCCTCACTGCGGAGTCTGCGAAACGGAGTGAGACCGGGAAATGTCGCTCCAACCGCACTTGGGGGGACACTGAGGCTGATAGCCTCGTGCAGACTCACAGGGTTCGCGACATTAGCAGCAGCAGCAGCGCGCCATGCCTCGACTTTGCGCTTTGCTTCTTTGTTCATGGGTCTTAAAGAAAAAACAAAAACAAAAAAACCCTTCAAAAAAAAGACAAAACATTATTGTACACCATGTGAACAGAGATAAAAATTTTTTTTTTAACAACAGCAACAAAAGAAACCAATACTTTCTGAAAAAAAAAAAAAAAAAAACATTATTCGGCGTAAAACGGGAAACACTACAATGTCCAGTACACATTTCCCGTTGCGGCAACAGCCTCGAGCGCCCTAGCAGCCTGTCCCTGCGCACCCGCGGACTCGATCACATCAAGGACACCTTTCTCCGTCGATAAACCGCATGCCTCATGCATCGAGCACACCGCGCGAAGGGCGGCAACCCACGAGCAGTGTTTTGTCACACCCAACGCGCTGTCATACGTCGCGACCGGCAATACAATTCCGTGTGTATGGGCCCGCTCCATCCAAAACAATGCACTCTTCCAGCGACCAGCAAAGACAGATGACTCGACGCAAAGAGACATATCGTCTGCCGTGACCGGAGCGCGGTTAGAGAGATGGATTGAAAGGGCTTTTGATGCCATAGCCCACTTTCCTTGCCGCGCTACATGAGCTGAGAGAACTGGTATTACACTAAATTGACGGCGTGCAATCATAGCCGTCATAAAATGGGCGGCGAGCCTCCATTGGCCACAGTGATCCGTTACTGTACGAGCCAGCACACTCACATCGTTGTCCGTCAATGGAATATCAAAAAGATGCTGCTGCAGCTCACCATCCGAATCAAATACTTTGTCTTGCTGCTGACCCATAATAACCTTGAGAAGGGAATTGAGGTTCATTGGATTGGACTTTTGACTGTACAACTTGGTTGCGAGAGATACTACGTTCACTGTTGGTGTCTTCTCGTTCAGCCAACTCTCCGCAAGCCTTTGCCCAGCTTCTGTGTGAAGGCAACGAAGTAACACATCGACGACTGCCTGTGGATCGTGACAAAGCATATGTTCATAGTAATGGCGTAATTTATCCGGTTGCCTATCTGCAACGATAGGTACAATGACATGATAGAGGTATTGTAGCTGCAATGCGGTCGGGTCTACTTCACCGCGCAGTAGACCACCAAGGCGAGGCTCTGTTCGCTCATTGGTGCACTCCTCGTACAGCCGTAGGGCCTCACACCAGTTGAACCGCGCATTCACAGTAAGGCAGCACGCGTAAACGGCAGGTGTCCATTCGGCGCGAAACAGTTTGAGACTTTCGTAAAGTGCCATGCTGTTTCTTCCTGAGTACCGACATGTGTCAAAAAGCGCAACTAGTACATCGTCCGAAAGGAGAAACTCCGTTGCATAAGTCAGGCAATACTCTACCGCGCACTGTGCCTTACCCGCGACTAGCAGCCCTCGTATGGCCGCTTCGATGTTGCGTCGGATAAGATACGCGTAATGCCCACCAGCCCTAATTCCCGCCGTAATGGCGAGCGCGGCTTCCCACTCACCGTCGCGCTCCAACACATCGAAGAGATGGTTCACCTCCGCGAGAGAGTACTTTGCGACAGCCGCCGCCACGTCGTCCGTAGAGTATCCGAGCAGTTCCGCGACGGGTGGGCGACGGGACGGCACGGGGCGAAACTGCCTGTGTGGCACACGCGGGCACTCCCGCACGGCCTCACCGGCAATTTGGCCCGCAACACTACTCGCGACAAGCGGGGCGGAGGCGTCAAGGCCGCGGAGAAGCGCATGGGGTGTTGTGTATCGGCGGGCAACGGCCCCGGCCCGCTGTCGCGCCTGCGCTTCGTTGTGTGTCACGAGGGAGACGGCCTTGTACACACCGGAGCTCACCAATTCCCCGCGCTTCGCCCAGAGCAGAGGTGAGGTCGAGGCAAGGAGGAGAAGAATATCGTCCAAGCCAAAGGGCATCACATGTGAAAAATTCAAATACAGTGCTAATAAAGAAAAGAATGCAAAGAAACAAACAAACAAACAAAATAGTAATATAAAACATTTAACGGAAAAAGCAAAGTATATGCACTAATGGAGTTAAAATCAGGCAAGTAATCCATACACGAAAACAGATCTATATATGTACAGTAGCAGACGCCTTTCCGCAGCTGCGGTCTTTTTTTTTTTTCCCTCACCTTTTCCCATTCACCCACACAAAACAAAATAGCGTGGAGAAGCTATACCGCATATAGAGCCACCGATTTGTTATCGATGATGATAACAAAAGAAAGAAAAAAATGTACTAAGGAACACCTATATTTATGAAAAAGTTTTCGATCTAATTCCACAAACCCGGATTTATGATTGCTTGCAATTCTCAAACTCTTTGCATTTGGCGTCAAAAAGTGACACATAAAAAGGAGTAACTAGATAGATGACTAGATGGCGAAAAAAAAAAAAAAAACGACACATAAAGACACATACAAAGGAGAGAAAAAGTGATGAAGTAAGTATGTATTTACCTTCACTCTAACTGCGCAGAAATCGGGGTCTCTCTGTTAGCAGCACTTCGCCAATACGACCACCAAAGGTTACCTGTGGGTAGCAGCTGCGAAAAGCGTTCCACTGTGGGATACGCCCATCATCGAGCCGCTTTCCTTTTCGATCGTGTATAGATAGCTTTGCGTAACCAATGCTTGAATTCACTGATACGCGCATAACAAAAAATTTCCGGGTGCCGCCGCATGGGACGACCCACATGTGACTGAGATCAGGCGTCCGGCTCCTGGCCCATGTTTCGACTGTCCCGCCAACACCAACGCCAATACCAATCCAATCGCCTGGATCATCAACGCGTAGTGTCCACTGGAGGCACCGTGATCGAATATGCGTAGGCCGTGTATCATCAAAGCTCTCTGCCAGCAGTCTGTGAATAGGGAAATTGAATACGCACGTCCCACGGCAGCCGGGAAGAGCCACCCACTGATTATGTCTCCACTTCTCCTGTCCACAGTATCCCCCTCTGGACATTCTCTCTGCCGAGCGAGTGCGATTTAACAGTGGCACCGATTGACCCCGCTGTGTGCGGCGAGGCCACCGCGTGTCTATTTGAGAACCTCCTCGCTTTAACATCATCGCTGAGGCCGAGCGGGAAGGAGCACTGGAAGTAACGCGATTGGAGCAATACCGTTCTCTGGATCTATCCATCCTTTTGGGTATAGATGGAATGGCGTATGCGGAAGTGCGCGCACGTGGATTCGGCATCTGGAGAGATGCTGGTTCACTGTCATTGCTATCCGAAGTCACATCCATAAACGACCAATCATTCAGTACAGTAGGCATCCTCGGGTGAAACGGGGAGTGTGACGAGATATTATTTACAGTATTGGTTTCCCTACGTTTCCTTGGGGACAGACGTTGCACCTCACCCATCACTCTTTCTAAATTGGGCGTTAACTCGATTGTTGAAAAGCGACCTTTCACAGACTCTTGGGAAAAGTTTTGTGGAAATTGATCAACTAAACTCAAAGCATTTGCAACCGTAGCCACTTGCATGGAATACATGGGTCTTGTGCTCTCAGTGCGAAGGTGGTCAACGGCCGCGCGTAACAAACGAATTTTTTCATCCGCCATGAGAACCTCCTTTGCCACGCGACTCAGGTTTAGTCCATAAGAAGCATCACAAGCTTCAAGGTACTCTTCACGCTTAGAATTGATAGCAGATACTAGTAAATCGAACTGCTTATTTACTGTATCCTTTTTGCGCTGCACTGTAGACAGAATGTCTTGGTGATTTCTTACCCACTGCGATGCTGTGAGATTCCTTTTCTCCAACTGTTGTGCAAGTGTTTCCATGATGCGACGGCGAGAGTCACCACTTAGAACATCAGGAATAATAACAAGGTCCGACATATCTACCCCAGTTTTAGAAACACAAAGAGCACACAAGAGCTCCTTAGTAGATCGGTCAAACAATTGAAGCTCCTTGTGATGTACAGGGCACTGAGGTTCGGACTGAGGCACAGCATATGGGATCCACTCTACAGTCAGCATCGCTATAGGTAGTACGTGCTTCGGTGGATCCCTAAAAACAATAGCAGACTTCTCCACCACAAAGCAACTCTCTGAGTTTTTATTGTATTTTAAAAGACGCCTAGCATCAAGTTCAGTCTCGGCAAAAAGCATGTTACCAGGGGCCGCCTCGTATAGAACAATGTGTGTGCCGACATAACCATCCGGATGACAGTCACTGAGGTCCTTTAGAAACCTGTCTGAGTCTGTTAGGCGCAACTGTGGGTAGAAGAATTGATTTGGTAGCGCACCTTTGGTAGCGAGAAAAATAGAGCTGTACTTCTTCAACCCAGTCACGCTCTCGCGGTCTGCATTTACGAGACGGATACTGTGGATTTTGGTAATTTTTCCGTAAAACTGTTCTGGACTAAGGATAGAAAAAAAGTGCTCTGCGATGCGACCACGCTCCTCAGGTGTAAGTTTTGATTTACTTTCTAATGATTGTCCTATATAATTTGCTTGCAAATTTGAAAGGACACTATGAGGACATCCAGATTTATCACTTACCCTACTTTCACGGGATCTGCTGCTCGGTTCTCGCTTTCTAGTAGCTTCATGGTGTACTGGTGAGCTGGTGTCAGATGCAATAGAAGATAACTTTTCATTCCCCTTCACAGGAATTCTCTTGGGCGTCTCGTTTAGCCTTTCCTTATGGGATGAAGAAACGTTATGCCCCTTTTCATGCTTTTTTTGTGTACGACTCTCATCCTTGTTTGACTGATTTTCACCTTTTAAGAAATCCTTCTTTAGCACTTGCAAAGGGGGAGCCCTGTTTTTATCACGCGTACGATGTGAAGCTGTGGACACACGACGTGAGTTTCTACTGACCTCCAATGGGGTTGCAGTTTCCTCGCCCTCAATGTTAAACATCGTTGAAGAGTCTCTCGATGCCGGTGAGCCTCCCGCCGAATCACCAGGCACGTGAAACAGAATAGATGAGTTTCGGGAGGTACTTCGACTAAATTCTTCCTCGCGGTTCCCCTTTGCCGCGGCGTGGGATGCTCTTTGTGGGCGACTCCCCCCCGTTTCGGGGCGTGACGACAGAGGCGTATCATTCTCGTTGTCTTTCCCCTCCACCACAAAATTGAGGTCATCGCTGTCGTTCTCACCCGCCTTCGGCGCGTGCGGCCTTTCTGGCACCTCTGACGGCGACGCGATGCTCGCCGTGTGCGAAGACTTGTGCCGTGCAGGAACAGGTATTTCCTTAGCCTCATGCTTCTGCGGCGCCGTCTTTGACGGGGCAGAAGGCGGAGCCGGCCCCATGCGGGGCGAGAGCGGCGATGACGCGGTCCTTGACGCTGTTTGTGCAATTGGTGCTGGCGATTTCGATTTCACGAACATAGTGCCAGGGGGCGAGCGCCCGGTGTCCTTCATTATAAACTTCGCCCCCGGTGGTGGGGGACCCTTTACCATCATCATGCCTGGCGGCAATTGAAGCGGGCCTTTTACCATGATCTTCATCCCTGGGGGCACCTGTGGCGACTTCTTCATGATGAGCTTTGCGCCTGGTGGCGGCGGGCCCTTCATGATAAACTTTGCGCCTGGTGGCGGCAGAGCGCCACTCGACACCATAGAATATCCCTGCGACACAGGCATGTTCGGCGGCGTCATCGGTAATGGCATGTGCATCTTGTGCGGTGGCGGGCCGGGGGCGGGGGGCGGGCTCTGCGGTGGCGGGCCGGGGGCGAGGGGTGGGCTCTGCGGTGGCGGGCCGGGATAAGAAGGCGGCGGAGGTGCGACGGTTGGGGGGACCTCTTCACGCGCGTACATTTCGCTCTTCGCATGCGTGGAGGAGCTTTCTTTGCGGTTCTTCCCCTTAAAGAAATTATACATATTCACCTCCCCCTGTAATGCTAAAATGGATAGCAACAACAAATAAAAAAACAACAACATAATAATGAAATCAAATGATATGAAAAAAGAAATAATATTATTATTGTTACTAACAATAATAATATAACGTATGTCAGGAATTGCACTACTTAATTCAGAGAATCACCTCACTGCTCAACGTAATAATTCAGCAACACGTGCGAATTTGTGTGCCTCGTTTTTTGAGGCACTGAGGGACAGAACAAGAACAACAAAAAAAAAGTAACAGAGAGACTAACTCTCTCCATCTTCAAAAATAGGCTCTTCCTCAAATGAACTAATGCCTTCCGCCTGAGAAATCTGCTCATGAAAAAGGTTCTGCATCGTTGCAGACGTCTTGGTCTGGTGGATTGTCTCAGCCATTCGCCCCATTGACGCGATGTGCTCTGTGAGTGGCGTCTGCTGCTGCACAGCACGGGCCCGGGGGCTTTCAGCCCATGCACAGTGCTCCGTCAGGTGCGTTAAGTGCAGCTGGTGGAGATTCTCGTTCGCTGCGGCGCCAATAAGGAGTGGCATCGTGCGGCGCCCATTAACGCGCATGAACTCCTCGCGGATAAAGTCGTAGTCCAGCTTTTCCTTGGTGACCCGAGTCGCGGCCCATAGTGTCCCATGGGAGCGCATTAGTTGGTGAAACATCGCCCCTTGCGCGAGCCGCCGCGCGTAGATGTCATTCATTTTCTAATTCTTTAGTAGTTTTCATTTTTTTTAAAGGTGTTGCAAAATGGGACGAAAAGAACAGCAATAGATAAAACATACTTGGGTATATATATATATATATATATATATATATATATATATAAACGCGCATCTCCTGCGTAGCACTTGAAACAATATATTTTGGTGAGCGCATGCCAATTGATTGCATTGAATTCAATTAGATTTTGGCAAGAATTGAATAGCTAATGCTTCTCGCACTTCGTTTCTTCATCCACCTGGGGGCTCAAACCCAAGTGATCAAGACGTTTCACACCAATGTACGCAAAACCTGCAGCACGAAGCTCTTCTTCTGTCGCTTTTTCATCCCTCGCATAGTCTGGCACCGGTGAGATTGTCGTAGTGCTCGTGACCTTTGGCGGGTCGTTGCTCAGGTATAGCATGGCTCGACTTTCCCAATAAAGCACGCCAAGGAATATTAAGGTAGATATGCGAAAGAGAGTCCAACTCCAGTTGCGGTTATATCCCCAGAAGTCAAAGAACGGGAGACTTTCTCTAGATTCGAAACGTGGATCCTCCCAGTGCGGTTTTTCGGGATCAATGTTCTTCAGATCATCCGGATCATACAACCGACGATCCACCATATGCCGCTCCGCTGACGCAGCGTCAACATACGGCTTTGGTGGCATTGGTGTCTTTCGCTTGCGGGTTACTAACCTCACAAGCCACTTCATTACTTTTCCTTCAGTGCCCGGTGGGTTATGTGGGTAACGTGCCAGAGATAAGGGAAATACACAGACGGACCCAAGCGAAGGTCAGCTGCTGGAAACGTCACCTATCATTTAAAACAAACAGCAATCATAACCCACATTTGAAAACACCCGGAGAGAAACAGATATATATATATATATATATATATAGGAAGACGAGAGAGCAAAAAAAAAAAATAGCCTATAATACAGAGGACCACCTTAAATTTAAAATACGGACACATAAAAAAAAAAAAAAACAGTCAGAGCAAAGCACAGCAACAAAAAACAAAAACAAAAAAGAAATAACACTGGTAAAATGCAATTATTGTGAAAAAAGAGAGGAGTTTCAAGAATTTAAAATTTTAAAAGTGGTTCTTACCACTCTCTCTTTTTTTTCTTCTTCTTTTAACTCCTTCGGCAAATATGTTTTCCTCTCGACGTCGCCAAGCCGTTTTCCTTTTCTTTACTTTGGTTTTAAGCACCCGTTTTAATGGGTTAATAATTGCAGAACTGCATGCTTCCAAGCTTTATGAAGCGCAAATACCTATAGCCACGCCATCCACCATACGTACATCTCCGAAAGATTTTCATTCGCGGATGAATGACTGATGAGCTTTGAAACTTGTCCCTCGCAGCCAAGCGCGAGGGTGTCCTTTTCGTGCGTCGGCGAGTACAGGTCGAGATACCCATCGAGGCGACGAGAAACGCGACCGATCAACCGCTTCGGTTCCTTTCCCGTGCGACTCGACTGTCGCGTCCACTCGACAAGCGGATCGTGTAACAGTGTCTCGACAACGTTCATGACGGCCATTTTATTTTTCATTTGACAGCGCAGAGCGGTCTGACAGCACGACCGGAACGGTCCGTCGACGCCGAGAATCCCCATGCCGTCCACAAGGTTTTGAGTGAGTCGAAACCGCACACGTTCAGGAACTTGGAGCGTTTCTCCTCCGTCAAACATACACGCAAAGTCCACATGCATCAGCTCCCCGCTGCGCAGGTCCATCATGAGGTTTTCGCCGTGGCGGTCGCCGAGCCCAACAACGTGACCCGCAATGCTCCACAGCGCCGTTGTCTGTGTGAAGATAGTGCGTGCGCGGTACCATTCCTGGTGGCAAATAAAATTACCCTGAAACCACCTGTGGAGCACTGGCTTCGCAATGGGGAGAATGTGATTCACAAGCATGTCAAACTTGCTCAGCGCGCCACTGTCCACCTTTGCCTTCCACGCCTTTACTTGTGAGATGCGCACGCCTGTTCCGTCCACGGCGTAGCATTCTTCGACAACGCGGCGGAATGCAGTCTTGTTGTTGATCCACTCGATCACTGCACAGTCATCATTGAGGGCAGCGACGGAATAGTGGCGCAGAAAAAACCGCTTGCGTCGCGCTTCTGTGTCCGTCCAGAAGAATTTGTTCATTAGGGACGCTATCTCCATCATGCGCATGTCCTTACGCGGCTCATCTCGGGATTTGCAGAGAAATGGAACACGTTCGCCATCATCGCTGATAACCGTAATGCGTTTTGGTTTCTGAAGTGATGCCATAATACTCACACGCTCTTCAAAGCGATAAAATTTTGTGTTGCATGCAAATACAGGGCCGGGGACAGCATTGTTTTTGCCATCTCCGTTGTTAAGGTTAATGTTATTGCTGCTGTTGCTGCTGCTGCTGCTCTTGTTGCTTCCGTTCTTCCTAGTGCCACCACCACCACTCCCTCGGTCAACGGTGTTTGGAATCCACACAGTGTTCGGTGTCAGGTTCAACATAGTCGGAAGGATGATTCCAGCGCCAGGAAGCATCTCCTCCATGCGTCGGAAGAAAGTTTGGTTTGCAAGCGTTGCTTCCTGCGACGAGCGACCGCGAGTGAGTCCTGTTGCGGGGCAGTTACAGAGTTCGATAAGTGAATTAAAAAGCACTGTAAAATTTTTTACAAGACGTTTATGTGTCGGAATTTTTTTAACATACGGCTCAATAATGTCCTGACGCACTGTCTCGCTACGTGCGGATTGCTTACTGAATAGGATGGGCATCACCTGCCAGAGACATTGCTGAGGAAAAGCCGCCATAAGCCGAACCACAGTGCGGGTGATAACGCTGAGAACATCTTTACTGGCCTGGTTGAGACGCGAGAGCAACTGTGTGAGTGCCGCGACAAGTAATGTGTCCGGCAACCGCGTGTCGTCGTCGAGAAGGTACCGCTCCAGTGTGTCATTCATACGGCGTAGCGTTGTAGCGGCGGAATAGGAGCTCCGATACGAGTCGTTCGCGAGTGGTGCGAGGACTGCCGCGCTGTCGAGCCAAAGTGTTAACATGCGTGGTAGCGACACGGTTGCAGTGCGTGCGCCGAGCTGCAGTGCGCGGCCAAAGTGATCGATCGCAGGCAATAGAAATGTGTTGATGCGGCCCACCGTACCGTCGCTCCGCGTCTCATCGGATACTTTGCCGGAAAGCGCTTCGGCGTCACGCGCGGCGCTCTCAGAGGATTCAAAGAGTGTGTCGTAAAAGAGCGCGAGATAATGGTGTGACTTTTCCGATGCATGCATGTCCACGGCGGACTTATACGCGACGAGTACCTCTTGGGATGTCTGATAGCGAATGTCCTGCTTCCACCGAGTCACGAGGAGACGCAGCTTTGCCCGCACCTCGTGTGTCAGGCTCAGGTCCGCCGCGTTGTCCTCGGCAAATTCGATTGCCTCCTTCGGCATGCCCATCGCGTGCAGCACCTTTGCGACAGTTGTGCAGTAAGCGGGTTTCGGCGCGTCGCCGCCGCGGCCGACGCGCGTCTGCCGCGCCGCACTGAGCGCCGCCTCGAGCAGGCCCTCCTTGCGAAGCAGCTTTGCGTGCCGCATCCACGTCTCCGCCGCCTCGTCCTGCATGTCAAACGCGCGGAAGAGGGCGCGGTGCAGGGAAAGAAGAAGCTCTTGCGTCTCGAGCGTCGCGTCGGTCAGCCGCGCGCGCTCGCGCAGGTGCGTTGCAAACTTTTGCAGATCCTGCGGGCTGGGCTCTGCTTGCGTTACGGCTCCCACGCAGCCGGCGGCGGCCTCGATGTCTGTGAGGGCGTGCAGGAGGACGGCGTGGGCGTATCCCTGCACGTACCCTTCGCGAAACTTTGCACGAAGCGCCGGGGCGATCCTCAGCCGCTGCGCCGCGCAGGCCGCGAGGACGGCGTCGCGGGATCCGCGACTTCCGAGAAAGTCTGTGAGCGCCGCGAGCGGCAGCGCAAGCCCCGCCGGGAGCTCCTGGCTCCCGCGCGCGTCGACGCTCTCCCACTCGCCGAGGCGCCACGCGGCCTCGTTGGCGTAACTGCGGACTTCCGCCGTCTGCGCGGCGGAGAGGCGCTGCGGGTGCGCCAGCAGCGCCTGGCTGTAGCGCGCCATGAGGTGCAGCTGCCCGAGCTGCTGCATGCAGTGCAGCGCGGTGAGCTGGTGCCCCGCGCTCTGCGGCATCAGCTGCAGCACAGGCTCGCAGGCACGCAGCGCGAGAGCCCACTCGCCGCTATTCTCGTGCGAGAAGGCGGCCTCCTCGGGGTGGTGGGCCGGCGCGCGGTGCAGACTGCGTGCGGAGTCCCTGTCGCCAATCGCGGCAAAAATCAGTTGCAGTGGAACATGCGTATTGACGCATTCCCAAGAAGTCGGCATATATCGTTGCTGCTCCACGTAACGCAGCGCGCGCACATTGCTGCCAATCGCAAGGGCCGCTTGCGCACGCGTCACCCAGGTCACGCGAGCTAAGAAGGTCTCACAGCGATTGACAAGACGCAGGAGCGTTTTCTCGTCAATATGTTCGACCGGCATGGGCTGGACACGCCGTGCGGCCCGCAAGAGGCTGCAGTGGAGGTGCTCGATGTCCTCGAGGACATGAAGGATAAGCTGCGCGTGCTCGTCGACGCCTGGATCCGGCGCCGCGTCTGTCTTGAGAAGACTTTGTGAGTGCACCGACAGCACCCGCTCGCTCGCACGCGCCACCGCAGAAGTGGAGGCGGTACACAGCACAGTTGTCATCTCCTTGACAACCACGTCCTCTTGCGGATTCGACTCTTCACCGAGAAGATTGAAAATGACGTGCGGCAGGAGAAAGGTGATGAAGTCACGGTTGCCCTTGGCTATGTTGCGCAGAGTGCGGACCATGCACCCGAATACGCCAGTACATCGGGGAAGGAGGTCACAGAACCACTGGTTCATCCAGTCGTCAAACGTATTACCCAACACAAAGATAGGACTTTGCTGCTTTTCGTGACGTTTAACACGTGTAACGTAATGCGTTGTGGTGTATCCCTCAAGCATTTGCCGGCATGTTGGATCGAGGTGCGACCACCACGTGTAGCGCTGCAGCTCTTCAACGTGCAGTACTCCATCCTGCAGTGGTCGGGAGTTGCTCAGCCAACGCTCTTCATCCGTGCAAACGCGCAGGAGCTCTTGTATGGCACATGCTGCGCGGTCGTGCATTGTTGGATGCGCCGTATCGGCGAGCGCGCGTAGACAGTGAATGCCAAGCAACTTGCGTGCGAGCGTGCGCCAGTTAAGATCCTCCAAAAGAAACTGTTCGCTTCGCACTGGTGCCGCCGCCGCCGCCGCCGCCGCTGCTGCTGCTGCTCTGCTCTTTTGCGCATCACCTTTACCAAGAGAAGCAGAGGCAGCGCTGTTGATTACATTGTAGTTGTTAAGGGTGTAATTCCCGCTGCCACTGTTACCGTTATCGAGTATAGGCGTTCTATCAGTGTACTGAGTTCCCGTTTTATTTCTAGCGTTGAATATTACCGCGCCGGTTGCGACAGGAGCCACTGCACCAATGATCCCGACACACGCCAGAGCACACTGCACATCATCACCGCGAAGTTCGCATGCGCAGTTCATAAGTGCCGAGATGAGTTGCGGGCTCTCGCTTGCCGCACGGGTCACTTCCATGCGACCCACAATGTCCGTTTCCGACAAGTACTGATAGAGTGCACGCACAAAGAACTCCTTGCACTTGCTTGAGCCCAAGTGCAAGATGGACAGGAGCCCCGCCACGACCACCGCCGCACTGCTGCTTTCCTGTGATTCGTCAACACGCAAACGCCGAATGAGAGCACTTGTGGATCCCAATACACAGCAGTAGGATCCCCAAAAGGCCTCCAGCGCGGAGCTCTCGTGTACCGCACACATGGCCTCTTCGAGGAGAACGAGGCCCGCGGCGTCCGCGTGCGGCTCAAGAGTCAACAGATCCACAACAATTGCGGGTGCGTGCTCGCGGCGGTACTCCTCTGTGCAATTCGTAAGAAGATCCCGCCACACTCTGCAAACAGTGTGCACGAGACGAGGACGATCGGTGTAGCGCATGAGAATAGGAGGCAGTTTGGGTGCGATCAATGTCGCGTGGGAGCCTAAAAAGCGTATGAGGGCCGTTGTCCCGCAGAGCCAGCGGTGCGCCGTGTGCTCAGAGACTTCGTCCACGTCGGCACCAAACCCCAAGCGCATAGCAACGGAGTCGAGCACGTCAAAGACATATTTTATCAGCGCGCGGCCTTCCGTCGCCGTGGGGTTTTGTAGCGCATGCGCCACTTCCGACGCGTCCGGGCCGCACTCGCCAACGCACAGCGCTGCGCCCACCGCCTCGGCAAAGCTCAGGCCACTCCCACCGCCCATGTCGCTCCCATTCACAATTTCTATCCCACTGGAATTGACAGTCTCCGTGTCTTTGCATAATACACGTCGCAGCTGCCGCTCACCCTCGAGGGAGATGAGATTCACAATGACTCGGGCGAGCGCCTTGTTCACGATCTCCGGCAGTTCTTTAAGGGTATTTTCAAGAAAATGCAGAAGCCGTTCGACGTACGAAAGCCGCTCCGCCCCCGAAGCTTCGAGGAGCGCGTAGGCCATCGGCGCGGAGAACATATCGTGCGGCTTAAGCTTGCTCTTCAGCAGCTCACGCAGACACTTCAGCTGCAATTCCCTGTCTCCGCCCGTGTTGCAATTTTTAAATGTCTTGTCGTAGACGCATGGCGGGAGCAGTGCGTCAAGGTTTACAAAAGCAATGTGCTGCATGTCCTTCACCTCATGGTCGCATGCGGCGGCAAAAAACGATGAACAGACAAAATCCATGCGCCACCGACAGAGGTCTTCGACGGATTTGGATGAGTAAGCCATTAATGCGCGGGCCGCATCGAGTGCCGCGGCCCGCTCAGCGAGGAATGGTTTGGACTCGTCCGACCACAGCGCAACGCAGCCGTCAATGAGCGCATCGCACATATGATCACACATTTCTTCATCGTCGCGTTTGGGCGAAGCAAACGCCGCCTGCAGCGCTTCTAGTCTGCGTACTAGGAGCTTATCTCCCCAATCACTGCTAGTGCTGTTGCCATTTTTGATCATAGCACTCTCATTGCTCTTACCGCTGGTGAATCCATTACTCATTGACCCGCGCACGAACAAGCCGGTCAAAAGCTCTGGGTTCTTTGGAAGAATTTTTCGCAGCGCTTCTGCTCCGGGCCCGCAGCGCACCGCGCGCTGTTCATTTTCTATAAATTCCGCGACGACACTCGCGGCATTCTCTCCCAATGCATTCACATCGAGCACCGGCCCCGCCATGTTATTAGAGACCGGCCGCACCACAGTCGCCTCCATGTGCGCCCGCATGCTGTCCGGGTCACGCAAAGTCCGCAAAAGATGAAGCAGCTCTGTCCCTTCTGCAGAACTCGGCGCGCACGCGGAAAGGGCGGCAATGGCGGGCGCCAAAGCGTTTGTTTCGGCCACGAGTTCGCGCGCCCACGCTGCCGCACCGTCACTTCCGCTTGCACCCCACTCTTTGCTTGCGCTTTCCTTGAGCGGGCTGGCGGACTCCGCGACGAGCCAGCGCAGCAGCTGCAGCTCCCATGCAAACGTTGGTGTGTACTCACCGCGCTCCAACACATCGCGGATGTGCTGCAGGAGTGTGTAGAGCAGTACCGGGGCGTGGAGCCATGCGACAAGTAAGCCCCGCGCTAACATTTCGCACAGGAGTGCACCGGCGCGCATGTGCAGTGTGGCTGTAACGGCAGCCCCGGCACCGCCGACGCGCGCCGAAAGCAGTCCACACGCCACGCGCACAAGCACATCGCGCTCGGCCAGCGTTGGCTGCTTGGCAACGTTCGCTGCGAGTAGCGCAGTGATTATGTGACAGAAGCCGTGCGCGGCGCAGACGAGTTCGTACGGCGTCCCTGCCGCGACGGTGACGACAAAGAGGCGCCGCGGGTCGCCGCCATCGCCGTCGGGCGCGTCGCGGGCAATGTCGATTACACAGCGGCCGGAGCCCGCGCCACGCAGCGGCGGCACGGGAGAGAACGCAAAGGCGCCCATCGCACTTGGCTGCAGGAGCGCGCGCAGCAGCGCGGCAAAGGACTGCGGGTGGGCCCTCGAGAGCACGATGAGCGCCTGGTGAATGCGCTCAAAGAAAGTTTTCTCACACTCCTCATCGAGAGGGACAATGACGGGTAAAAGCGAGAGAAGGGTGAGCACGCAGTGCAGCACAATACCGGGCAAAACACAGCCAGTAATGCGCGCAACATTCATGTAAATCCGCAATGCGGGCCGCGTGAGACGCAACGCCAACCGCGCGTCGTACCGAGGCGAGTCGTGCACGGGCGAATCGCTCGCCCCGCCAGCCGCGGTGACGTATGGCCTCATGTCCAGCACAAGTTCCCACACCTTCTGCGCCGCGTGCGCCGCTGCCGAGGGGTCCCTGGGGACGGAGAGCAGCGCCTCTATGTTGAGCGACGCGGCGCGCTGGCCAAAGGACTTCAGCGCCCCGCGCACCCCATTGTTCGTCTCACGCGAGTGCTTCACTCCACCGGAGGGCCTCCCAGAGGAATCCGCAGTGGTAACGTGGGTCGCCATTTTCTCCTTCTCTTCTTTGACTTTTTGGCTAAAATCCATCCACTGTCTGGCACACCACACCACAATAAGCAGAGAGAAAAATTAATAGCAAGGGAAAAATGTGATGACAAAGTTCCTTTTTTTTTTTAAATACGATAGAGCCATGTAAGATTTAAATAATAACAAAAAAAACAAATCACGAACCACTGTAAAACAAAATAAATACACTATGGCACCTCAAAAGCTTCCATTCTCTCAAGTACACACCACAGCCCCCCTCAATGGGGATTAACTTTCGCCGATAACTATTGTGATCCCATCCGCAGGTACGCGCAGAAATAATTACAGATAATAAAAAAATTCAAAGTTTAAAGAAAAAATATTGACAAAAAAACATAAAACAAGACATGTTTTCAAGTCAGACCAAGTTCACCTTTCTTCAAAATAAGGACCTTTCAAAATGTTTGAAAATTTAAATATATATATATATATATATGTATCCAAAGAAACCGTTGCCTAGTAAATTGGAATCAAAAGGTTATTTTATATTGCTGATCTTAAAAAGACAAAAACAGAAAGCACAAGTCAAAGCATGCGTCTTAGGGACGCCAGAGTCAAAGAGTAAGTATTCACAGTACAACATCCCCGAGGAGAAACCACGGCGGTCCATTGTAACTTGGTAAGTGATCCGATAATTTATCAATAACCAAATTTAGGTGTCAAAACATCTCTTGACCAAATGCAACAGCGAAAAAGGAAAAAAAATGCAAAGAGCCTATAACTCTATATTAAAAAATTATATTTTTTATGTTTAGGGATCAGTCAAACCATAAAAGAAAAACATGAAAAAGAGTAAACAATGCAAATAAAGAAAAGGGATTTGTTTTAAACAGAGACCCTAGCGTAACCTTTTGAGAGTTGGAAATGGTCAAGGAGGACAATGAGAGAGACCTTTGCGCATCACCAAAAGGCGAGTGACCTCGTTCAAGGTATGCGCCCTTTAGTTTTTCATTCCAGACACAGAATGACAAAGTGAAAAAAAAAAACCCACAAAACTATCAGAGTGTGGCACAACTGCATATAAATCTTTACTCCGCCTCTTTTTTTTTTTATTATCTTACAGAACAGAGGAATAAAGAGATGTCGATATGGATAAAATGCGACAGGTGAATCCAAAACGAAAATGCAATAAGGATGCTCCCCAAATGGACACAATACCTTTTTTAACGTATCTATATATAAGAGAATATGCTCTTAATAACTAGTTTAAAAAAAAATGGAAAAGTACAAAAAGAATACAAAGTAAGTTTCTTGTAGTGGCATTATTGGGTCGTCTCGGATTTCATAAGACGCGCGTTAAACTTTTCACTGCGCACAAGAGCACTCACTGCAAAGACTTTTCAACTACCTAGTGATCCAAAGAAATCAATCTCTAGACGCTCTTCTAGCAGCTCCAATTTTTGCTACCGTTTAGTTGAATCTGGAAGCAAAAATTTTTTATACTTGGAGTAATGTTGAACGAGATCCGCACTCGGAAAAAAAAAAAAAAAACTGCATCAAATAATATTCCTTCACCGCCGTGTTGCTAGCCTCTACATCAAAACCCAATCGTATAATACTTTCAAAGTCACCACAACTTTTTTTCTCTTTTAAATGGGATTTCTCAGCAATACAATGTAACAATCTCTTCCTAAAGACGACATCACGGTGTGCAAGTGCCCCAATCTCCTTGAAGTGGGATCTCACCAAACCGATAAATCGGCTACGCGCAACGATGCGGCCCACCCTTCGCAACCCACAAGCAGAGCCATTGGCAATCTCAGCTTGGGTCTGATTGTCTCATTTGGTGCGTCTTCCTGTACTTCTCTGTGCTCTGTTAGTCCACAGGGAGTCATTAGATTCTTCACCACTTTACTCTGTTCATTGGCCATGAATGGAATGCGCTCTATCCTTTACGTAGAAATGTCTTTTCACCGTTATAAGATCACATGAGTTGACCCATAAAGGGGGGTAGGAAATAATATCCAATGCAACGCATTGCCCTTTTGCCGCCTTTCATAACACCATGAACTCAATTTGTCAGACATCTGCCTATTGCTAAAAGTTTCTGGAATAGTAGAGGTAAGATAAAAGTCTTTCCCATACCATTTTTGATAAGCAGTCCAAATGCCTTTTGGAGGACAGATTAGGCCACATACTGTTACGCATCGGGCAGAAACCAATTTGCCTTCGTACCTGCGATGACTCCTTCCGAACCACTGGACCAATTACTGGGGAGTCCCCATTGTTGGGATTCATCATTCCAGTTTATATATATATATATAAATATATATATACGTTTTTTTTTTTTTTTCATTGTGCTTCTTTCAACGCAACAAGATAAGAAGCGCATTCCAGTTATGTTTAGTGCCGTTGTCCATTCGGCACTTACATGAGCCATTAAAACATAAATCCCGCCTTTACGCAAATTCCAATAGAAATTATTAACTGCGAGGAAATACTGAAGTCCACAAAAAAAAAAAAAAATGATTACTTGCTCCAAGAATGTGGCTAAACT
Organism: Trypanosoma boissoni; assembly: GCA_030849725.1. Classification (NCBI taxonomy): domain Eukaryota; phylum Euglenozoa; class Kinetoplastea; order Trypanosomatida; family Trypanosomatidae; genus Trypanosoma; species Trypanosoma boissoni. The sequence continues at coordinate 166,775 of JASANW010001428.1, read as the reverse complement.
CCCCCCACGTCATTTACGTTCTTCAACTTGTCACTCTTTTGGCGGCAGTCTTTACTTTTAACAACAGAGAAAAAAAAAGCAGATTGACCAAAAACTCCACCGAACCGGATATAAACTGCAGAACAGTGGGTAGTGCCTCGTTCCCAAAGTTTTTCGCCGAAGCAAGACAGCGATAGATCATTATCCGCGCGTAAGGCACTATATCATGTGCCGCCATCGATAGGACTATGAACCAATGGGGGTTTGGGGCGGACACACGTGGTATCCGGCATACTCTTACTACCAGCAAGCTTGTCGGTATACATAATTCCAAACCCGAAGGCAAAAGCATTTGGGGGAAAGTCGCAAAACAGCAACATTTGTCCAATGAGTCAGCAAACGAACCACAAACGCAGGAATTGGAGAAGGGGATTCACACAGAAAGGACATCATAACTGATAGCACAATTGTCAAAATTTCAAATAAAAAATAAACTGAGTATGACAAAAGAAAAAAAAAAAACTTAAAGTCGACATGAACGTCATTTCTCATCTGTAGAGACACTATCATACTTGTGATCAGGCGGTGCAATGCCTGGCATAGCCTCACGGATTCGTACATATATCTCCAGAGCAACATCACGTGTGAACTCCGAGATAGGATACAAAAAACAACAACCCTAAAGTCATAAGGAAAGGAACCACAGAACAAATATACTTCCAGGTGAGTACTCTGTCATTCGACGCCATGAGCATGGGGGAAAAAAAAATACTAGAGAATCGTTCACAGGAATGCCTTTAACAACTTACAAGTAGTACATCGAAATGCCACATCTCAGATTAAAAAAAAAAAAAAGCAAAAAGCGGTTGAATGTACAGTCCATTTGTTTTGTCGATCAGACCACCGGAATAGCTGTGCTCGCAAACGTAATTTATTTTTGACAAATAGGATGCGTTCATGCGGATGATTAGTTCAAACGTCGCCGTTAATGTTTTATTCACCTTTTTAAAAAACAATTACCAAATCCCGTCTTCTTTATATCCCGGCTATCTTATGCTCCAACGTACATGTATCGGAAGAGCTGAAAGGTGCTCTCTAAGTATTCTACAAGACAATCCGCAGCATGAGAGACCGGAATAATGGAAAGCATGGCAGAAGTTTAACATAAATGCATCACAAATTACAAAATAAGAGTTCTCATCTCCAATCAAAATGCATTGGTCACTTTAACAGGATCAAAGGATCTAATGCTGGCAAGACGGGCATGGCTACCCGTGTGTTTGACTGATAACCGAAAAGGCATTTGGCAGAAATGTCAGTGAAGCACAGTCATTCTGGCCATACGCTATCAGGTAAGGAGCAAATCAAACGCCCCCTGTAGTTATAAGCGAACGACAACCTTCAATGCCAAGAAGAGAAGTCACAGCAATCCTATCGGATCGGCACAGAAGTCCGTTTACCGCTTGTTTAAAAATATACCCATCAGTAAAATACACCAAATCATAACAACATGTCTCTAGATGCACATTATTAACAGGCCTTGACTGTACAAAAGTGGTGACAAATCACGAAGAAGAAATTGGTAATGAACCCATAAATGGCACCAAATAACGGACGAAACCCCAACTTCACAATGCAATATACAGTAAACAAAAGCGTCACTAAGCAATCCCCAGAAAACTGTGTCTCTTGTGCGTCTGAGTGGGCAAGTTTTAATTAGGCTCTGAAAAATAAAAATAAATCCATTTGTAACACAATGCATCTTTTTTTACTGGGTAAAGCTTGTGTGTTGGGATTCCCTCTGGCCTCCAGCTCCTGATTGGGGAGTTCCGCATCTGTAATCCCGAAATTGTATACAATTTCTTTCGTCTTCTTCAAAACCTACAAGGAAAATGTGCTCGTGCCTGCTAAAGGAGAAGTCTCCTCAATAAGAGAATAATATTTTGACAACTTCACTTAGAGAATTTATTGTTCCTCCATTTATGTGGTACCATCGATAAAGTTCAGTCCGATTGCCATACTTACAATAAGAGTGCCGCACTAGATAACATGTAAACTGTTTCCCCTAAAAATCAGAAATCATAAAATGTTCTCTTCTATAGTGCACTCCTTCCAATGTGACGCAAGTCCTCCTCGCTGAATCGCTTAAGAGCACCTTTAATGAAGAACTTCAGAAAGCATGGCGCTCAAATATATATTTTTTTCTTGTTCTATTCAATTACCAATGCTTATTTCAACTTATCCAATAAAAAACTTTCGCTTGCCCTTCCTTATCTCTAAAGATTTTTTAAAATCTGTTTTCCAAAAACGAAACAAAAAAAAAAAAAAAAACAGCATTGTAAATTTAGCAACGAGACCAAAAACAAAAAAAAAAGTACAATTCAAATATTAGGTTTATTTTTGTTGTGTATGAATGTACAGAAAATCCGCAAAAACAAACAAAAACAAACTATTCACTTGAAGTCCATCTTCAGCTTCTACATTCTTCTTACGATACAAGGAGTTCCTCGATCTTCTGGACAATACTGTCGTTCTCCTCTTGCAGCGCTGTGAGCTCCTGAATCGCCTCTATCTGCCGTTTGATAGCCTTCTCGATGGCATCCACTGGCAGCGGTGTGGGCTCCGTCTCTGTACTCACCACTTGCAATTCCTTGTACATCTGCACAATGCTGAGACCCACATCCTTCACTGTTTGCTGCGACGCCTGCTCAAGCTGAAGCGCTGCGTAGCTATTCATTCTATCGTAGAACTCTGTTGACTCGCGCAGCAATGTCCCTCTCTCTGAAGCCGACGATACTGAGTTTGCTGACCTCCGCTTTGGAAGCAACTCGCGTGGTGGTAGTCCCGCGAGCGTCGGATAGCTGGCCTCTTCCTGCGCCCGCTGCTGTGGCTTTTCCTGAGTTGAACGATTAGCGCTCCGAGCCTTGTCCTGCTGTGCCAGTCCAACAGCCAGTGCTAGACTTTGTAAAAAAATATTTGTCTTTTCTGGCTCGCTCCCGGCGATTATCTTTTTGACATGCACATCAATCTTCTTACCAAGAAGTTGGTTTATATAATTAATTAGAACAGTTAGATAATCAATTTTTTTATCTTTATTGTCAATCATCGTAACGTCAAGTTGTTCTGGTGACAATATATGATCATATGCCGCGAATTTGGCATTGATTGCACTCACAATGTCGTGAATGAAACGGAATGGGGGTCGCTTGAGGAGTTTCTCCGTCAATTCTGGCCTTTTCAGCTGCAGCGGCGCGAAGGCCTGCACCGTGGCAGTCCAGAAATCTCCTTCATCATGCATCTGACTCGCAGTGCGCTCCACAAACGAAGCTTGCACCTATTTTGAGATTGAAAAAATAAAATAAAAGGATCATTGGAAAAAAAATAAATATATATATATACATATATCAGGTGCGCACACAGAGTCACACTTATTGTTCAATCCCAGACACACAAAAAGTAAAACAAAGATTATAATTACAAAAAAAAAAAAAAAAAACATAATAGAACGAAAAAGTGAATATTAACCGCCATACTCTCTTCCTTTTCTTATCATTTTTTTTTTTTGCTCAAATTTCTTCTCATTTCCATGTCCTATATTAGAGAAGCCTAATGTTTGGCACCGCCACTTCCACTGGCACCACCATCATCGCCTTCGCGACGGTTTTCCGTGATGCCCTCGCGATTCGTAATCTTCTTGAACTCGTCGATCTTGCGTGTCTCGTCCGGCATTCCAATAAGCGCATTGAGTGAGAAGCGCGTCTCGAGACGCCGCTGTTGCGACTTTGGAAGAAGGGAGTTTACAGTTGCGTTGTGCGCAGCCGGCACAAAGAGTGTGCTTGCCCCGACCCCGAGCACTTTTAGATTCAAATTGCGCAGTGCAACGTGTGTGTCACGATGGCGCACAGAGAGCCAAGACTGAAACTCCGGATTTTCTCTCCTCAGATATGTCATCTCGCGCAGTTTGTTAACGATTGCGACCAGGCTAAAAGGCGCATCTTTGCCGAGCCAGTGCTCCTGTATCGCCTCAATGGGTGTGTAGTGCGGGTAGACCATATCCTCCACACCCATCCATCCCTTCATGGCGTGCATAAGACCCACGTCCTCCTCGGTGCAAACCTTTGCCGTGCGCATCAGTTGTGAAGGACGGTAAAACTCCCGAAGGGGACGAGCAAGTAGACGATTGACGGCTGTCAGGCAAACAAAACTGAGCGCGTGGGCGGAGATGGCAACAGTGTACGTGACAGCGGGGTCATTGTAATCCAATTCATTGTACTCAGGGCTCATAAGTTCTGGGTGAAACCCCCACGTACTCATTCCCTCAGCCGTCATACTCTCCTCATACTCATCCTTCTCGACCTTGCGTTCAAATTTGTTGTACGATACAGCAGGGCGAAAGGCAATTGTAACATCAGAGGTATACCGGGACCGCTTGCGAATCGATATGTCACGCGTCGTACCAACACCGTCATCAAAACGAATAGTGCGGTGGACATCGGAACGGCCGAGGCACGCACCAACAGCGGCGAGAAGATCTGTCAGACCCTCCGAGTACGCCACATCGTTGCGCGCGGTCCAAAGTAAGTCACGTGTCCCAGACTTTTTGTTGGTGAAGTAAAATGATATGGTGAAGATTTCCTCCGGCCGGTGCTCATCCATGTCGATGATACAATCCACAGATTGTATTTCCTCGCCAAGCTCGCGCCACGTCAGGTGCCTTGGCGTCTTTTTAAACTTGTGCACAAACATGAGCTGGTGCTTCCACTTCTCCTCTTCCTCAAAGGGCACCATGGCGTCCTCCGGCTGCGACAGCGCCTCCATCACTTCACTCTCCACATCGTCCATGCGGCGGAAGTCCACCGTGCGCTTCTGCTCGTCGACAACGTCGTGGACGCGCCAGAGACCGGTCGCGCGGCGCGGGCCATAGTCCTTCGCGTCGCCCTGCGCCTCGACAGCCCCCGGGGACTCCTCGGAAACCGGCGCGGGACTCGGCGCCCCGCTGTGGAAAACGGTGGGCGGCGCGGGCGGGGGCTGAGCGCCACCGGTGGCGGTCAGACGGACGGCGACGGGGGCCGCGCAGCGCCGCACAGCGCGGCGAATGGCACGCATTCCAAAGACACACACACACACACACAGACGGAATCACTTGGAATTCTCCTTGGTATGTGTGCAAAGCGAATGGCGCAATGCACACCCACACTTGCGTGAATTGAGAGTACGCAGAGGAGATAAAAAGAAAAAGAAAGAGGACGAGAAAGCAGAGAAAGAATAAAGTCAAGTATATATATATATATATATGAGATAGAGAGGGGAAGCAAGAAATGATTCTTTTTTTTTTTTTGTGAAGAACCCCATAAGCATTTCACTTCAAGAACATTATAAATACACAGTAGCAACGAACCGAAAAACTGCCTTATAGTCTTCTCCAGGACCAAAGGCTCACCTCATCATGCGCTAAAGAGTCTATTGTAAAGCTGCTTCCTTGTTTCCCTTTACTGAAACCCCGCAGGTAACCGCAGTGTACCTCTGCGGAAGACAGATCGTGAGCGGATCCCCATCACTAAGAGAGGAAAAATAATACCCACACCCACGAGCACTAGCCCAACAAGATAGCCGATCGCCGAGTACTGGATTAATCCTTCCTCCATTGATCCTAAGTAAAAAAAAAAAAACCCGAAAACTAAATTAGCGTATCCTCCAATTTACAAATGAAAACATTGAGAGGAAAAAAAACAAAAGTAATTACGAAAGAAAAGAGAGAGAGAGAGAGGGAACGCGATGAGAAGAAGGTTAAATTGCATTTACTACTCTGCAAAGAGCAAAAGCGCCATTATATTAATCACTTAACAGTAATACATGCTTTTTTTAAAATATATATATATATATATATATATATCGTTCTGTTACACGATTTGGGAAATATATTTGAGAGGACCCGATTGCGGTTACTTCTTTGGCTGCTCTGTCTGCAGTTTGTTCAGCAGCGACTGGACTCGGCCACTCATCACTGGTTGCCCTTTTCGCGTTCTTTGGGCGTAAAGCGCAGCGGTTGCGCGTCGCTCTTCCACACGTTTCAATTTTGTCTCCACCCGTTCTCTCTTTGCCGCCTTCGCGAGCTCAAACTCCTCCTGCCGCCTCTCCTGCTTTTTCGCAGCTTTTGTCAGCGCATTGTGATGGTTCTCGTGCTTCTCGAGCAGCTCGCCCATAGTCTGCGCGGCGTACTTGCGCTTCATGTTGAACTTGCGCTTCTTCTTCTCTGTGTTGGTGAGGCTCTGGTCATAGTCAATGCTCTGCAGCCGGTCATTGAGGGAATCCGCTGCTTTCTTGCGAAACGTGTCGTACTCCTCGAGACGCTTTGAGTGAATGCCCTCTGCCTCACACAGGCGGCGGTACTCCTCCATGCGGCGGCGCTCGTCATCTTTGCGCTCGCGGCCATGCAGAAGCACTTCGTTTCGTACTTTTTTGCGAAAAGCGGCCACGCGCTCCGCCTTCATCGCTGGCGTCGAGCGCCGCCGCATTCCGGCGCTTTGGTCGCTCCTGTTGTTATGCTCCGAACCAACCATTTAGGTGCTACAAAAAATACTAATAAAGACAAAATAATAATAATAATAGAAAATTAGGATAGAAAAGAGAGAAATTGAAAAGGTTTAGAGAAGCTTTGTGGGTGTGCGGGTTAATCGACGTGGCTTAAATGCATAGTAAAGCAAAGGCCCAGAGCATGCTTCGGTGTCAAACCCCAAGGTACGACTCATTGAAGTAATATTCAAGTGCAAAAAATACGCACAAGACTGTCTCTCATAATGTTCATTGTAAACTCCCATTCGTTCACTGAAGGCTGCAACTTTCAACAACACTACTCACTGATCGTCTACAATTATTAAATTTACAAAAACAAGGAATGCAGTCATCAAATAACTCTTTTGTAATGCAACAGGATTCTTGAGACTATTACATGCTTGGTGTATCAAGGATATAAGGAACTGCATATGTCAGAGAGACTTTCACTCCTTAGAGAATCACAACTCAAGAAAACCAAATGCATCAGAGTGATGGCTTTCCTCCTCCTATCGCAAGAAACACTATAAGAGGGTGATTGAGTGTTCTATAAGCCATTCGCCAAAAACTATGCATTGAAATGATACAGAACAGACTGCAAATACATCAAAAAAACACACACACACACACACACAGATAGACAGAAAAAAAGAAGAAGAGAAGCAAAGCAAAAGTTTTTTAAATTTCTTTCCGTCTCAGTCAAAACACTGATGCGGTCAACTTGCAGCCACTTTCTCTTCTTAATTTACCAGGTTTGTATACTAAATTCTTCATGACGGCTGTTGTGATTACTAAAACGCAGGCACAAAGGCAAACGACAACGGCACAGCACCATCAAAGCAAGCTGACTACCAGAGGTCGATTTCCTCTGTTTTGTCTCACTCTGCGTCGGCACGGCGCGCCAGCGTTGACCTCGCAGCTCGCACAAGTTCCTTAAGAAGCACCTCCGGGACCGCCTCCCGTCTGTAGAGGCCTCCGCTGGGAAAGAGAAGATAGTGCTGCTCGGGCGTCAGGTGCCGCAGGGCGCGGATCGGCCGCCCGTCCGGCTCGTACAGGACACTCGGCGCCGGCCGGCACCCCGTCGCCGCGCCAGCGCGCTCTGTGAGCTGCTCCATGTAGCAGTAGTTGCCCGGCACGAAAAGCCGCACCGGCCGCGCCGTCGCCGGCGACGAGGCCGCAAAGGTGCCGAAGCACGGCCAGACATGGATCCAAAAGGTCCGCTCAGACACGGACTTGGCCAAAGGCGGCACCGCGCGCCCGTGCGCCTGCCCGACGGGCGAAAGGATTCCGGAGACGCCACGTGTGCCGGGCGCATCGGCCGCCCCGGGACTCTGTGGCGCTGGCAACTGCCGCAAGCGCCACTGGCTGCTCGGTATCGAAGCAATGTCGAGCACATCGCTTCGGAGGCCTTTCGAGTGGGTAGCCGTGGCAAACTGCTCCCGCTCTTGGCGTGCAGGCGGAGAAGAGATGCCGGGGGGACTCGTGCCAGAATCTTCGGCCCACGCCAGCGGCACCGCCACGCGCTGCCTCACTGGAGTCACCGCCGAGCTCGACGGAAGTGGTGTGCGATCGTGGTAGATGGCACTGAGCACACGAGTCACGCGGTCGCGCTCGCGCTGTACCATCTCCCAGTCGTCACGAACGCATCGCTCGTCGTTCTGAAGAATGCGGATGATCCCATTAAAGGAGTGGCGCATTTGCTGTAGGTATGGATAGATTTCATCGGACGATGCAGAAGTATTGGCGGCCACCTTATCTTCTTCCCCAATCATGCTTTTGCTGCTCACCTATCGAAGCACTGATACAGGCTGCGTGGAATGTGTATGCTAATATTTATATATGATCTATACCAGAAAATGGCGCCACCTACAAACACGAATAAAAGTAAACACAATAAAAAAAAGAGCGGGGGAGGGGAGCGTATGACAGTGAACAGTGTTGCACAGAGAGTAAAGGGTTAGAAACCATAAAAGGAGATAGCCCAGTACTATAAAAACAATATATATATATATACTCTTTCAATCCTTGTGTGACCAATATCAGTGTAGCTTCGTCGCATTCTGAAGCTGAAGACCTTGTTGCCGCATTCTCCATTAAATAGCACACGTCTCTTGACTAAAGGGATAACCCAGTATACCAAGATCGGGGTGAAACCATAACACAACGACTTTACGCAAAACAAAAGAAAAAAAATAAGATAAATCAGTCAAAAAATGTTTTCTTTGGGGTACGTTTGAACGCTCCTTCGCTACGATCTAAATTGCTTTTGAGCTTTTCCCCTCCTTCACTTTTTTTTTTTTTCTCGTATACCTAGACTTGAGGGGTTCTATCCTTTTCGTGACTGAAAAATGTATGAGCCTATAAACCTGTGTGCGTGTGTGTACCCTTCAAAAAGTAGCACACACCATATAAAGTAACCGGGTCATCATCACCCTTAGCACAACCGCCACCGCCACCACAACCGCCAGAGCTCTGCTTTCACGTAGTTGTTGTCGTTGTAATTTCTTTAGGACGTGCACCAAGAATCACTTCAATATCATCCTTCATTAGCTCTTTCTTTTCAAGCAGTAGTTTCGTCAGTTTCTCATGCAACTCACGCTTTTCAAGCAGTGTCTTCTCTGTAAACGCGTACGCTGCGGCAACGAGTGCGCGAGCCTCTTCTTCTACCTTAGCGTGAAGGTTTTCGGAATAGTTCATCCATGCGCGTCCCTCGTTGCGCTCGTTTGGCTTAAATGCAAGCTGACCAATGCTTTTCGACATGCCATACATCAACAGTTTCTCCATCGCAATACGGGTGGCCCGCTGAAGATCATCCATTGCGCCGGTAGAGATATCTTTCATAAAGATGCGCTCTGCCACGCGTCCACCCATGAGAACGCAAAGTTGAGAGAAGAGAAAGGCGTCTGTACGGGGCTCAAGCGCCTCATCCTGAACCTGCTGCGTGTAACCTCCAGCTCTCCCACGTGGAATAATAGATATTTTAATAACGTCCTTTTGCAGAGGTGATGTCCACGCCATGATAGCATGGCCCACTTCGTGGTATGCCGTGCGCTCTAGTGACAAATCACTCATACGTTGTCGGTGCTTCTTACCAATAAGGACGTCGTCGATACTATCTTGCAGTGTTTTAAGAGGAACTACTTCAGTCTCCGACATGGCAGACGTGAGAGCTGCCTCGTTTACAATAGTCGCGATCTGTGCTGGAGAAACACCAGGGGTGCGGTCCGCAAGAGCCTCAGCGTAAGACTTGTTGCTGATACCAGACACAACTTTTACTGGAATTGTCTGCTCCTGATTGACAGTTTCACCTTCTGTAGCCTTTTTAGCAGTAGCGCTCTCTGCAGTATCTTCTTCACCTTCCTTTTTGGGGGGACGCATTATTCGGACCTTGGGTTTACAGTTCGCATCGCCCGTGACAATGCTGTTGAGATAAAACTCAAAGAGGTCCCTACGGGCCTCACAGTCTGGCATGGGGATGTTCACCTTGCGGTCAAATCGACCTTCACGTAGGAGAGCCTTATCAATGACATCAAGATAGTTCGTCGCGGCAATGACAACAATAGTCTCTTTACTTGAAAGACCGTCGAGCTCTGCAAGAAGTTGGTTGATGGTACGGTTTTCTTCGTTGCTACCACCGCCACCACCCATACTGCGCCCGCCTTGATTGCGCGACCCAATAGCGTCAATTTCATCAATAAAGACGACACAAGGAGCAGCTTCTTTGGCTTGTGCAAAGAGTTCTCGTACACGTCGCGGTCCACTCCCACCGAATATTTCAATAAAGTCTGCCCCGGAGCAGGTAAAGAAAGGCGTGCTTGCTTCACCAGCAACAGCACGTGCCAATAGTGTTTTGCCTGTTCCTGGCTGACCAGTGAGCAAGCAACCCTTTGGAAGACGCGCCCCAAGGCGGGTAAACTTCTTTGGATCCTTCAGGAAATCCACATACTGTTTAAGATCTTCTTTCGCCTCTGGAATTCCAATAACGTCCTTAAATGTGGTTCCCTTAACGTCCACACGAAAGTCCTTAGCCTTCATGGGATTCATCATTTCCCCCAGGCTCCCCATTGACTGACTCTTTTTCGCTCCAGCAGCACCTGCGGCACCGGAGGCCGCGGCTTGTCCTACGGACTGCATGTATTTCCGTCGCATGTACCAAAGCGGACCGACAAAGATGGCAACGTTTACAAATAAAGGAGCTAACCAACTGACAGCATTTCCCCAAATAGGGCCGGAGGGTTTCATAACACCGTCATAGAAACCCTTGAAGTAATTAGTATCCTGCTGGGGAGCGCTATAGTTAGACAATGGCGGCGGCGGTGACGCTGGCGATGATGGCGGTACTGAAAACTGCTGTGACGCGTACTCTTGCCGATATTGTTGTGATGAGGGTGCAGCATAAAATTGTTGTTGTTGCTGTTGCTGTTGCTGCTGCTGCTGCTGATGCGGGATGTATGGTTGTTGTTGTTGTTGTCCGTATTGCTGCTGTTGATACATTTGATCAAAGAGCGACTGATTGCCTTGATTAATGGGCTGATTCCCACCGTGCATCCTTGTTAAACCTTGGTGTAAGTTACAAAAGTGCTATTCTTCTTTGCTCTCAAAGCACTCAATGATGAAACAAAAAAAAAAAATGCGAAGAGAGAGGGAGAGACGTTTGTGGGCAAGTTTCGTGGGTGATTAAAGCTTTGAGAACGAGCAAAAAACCAAAAAAAAAATACTTTAACAAAAGTTCAAGAAACAAGAACAACAAACTTTTAACAATACAAATATGATAGGTTATTCACAACTGAACTATTATTAAAAACATTTATTTTTCTACCAAGTGAGTTGTTTGCTATCTTCACGGTGATAGAGAAGCGAAGATAAACGCAGATTGCCCTGAAAAGAAAAATGACTACGGAAAAAACCAAAAAAAAAAAAAAAAACCAACCAACAGTGCGTACACGTACTAAAATAAACTTGCAAGTCAGCCGCAGTTTGAACTTCAAGGTGGTCTTCGCTTGGTGAATCCAAGAATCCTGCGTCTCTACAAATTGAGCCCGCACCTGAGTCGTGCTCAAACAAAAGAGGTCTATCGGCACTCGACTTCACAAGAATACCAGTCTCCTCGGCACTTTCAAACCCAGTTTGCGGAGCGTGGTATGGATAAGCAGCCGCTCTTCGGAGACGCCCAGTCACCGCAAAAAAAAAAAAAAAATACAGTCTGAAAGGGATTACTAAGGCTGGATCAACAAGTCCTTGTGGTATGGGCCGAGTCACGTTAGATATAAAGATAGATTGGTTTAGTGCAAAGTTTGTGTATCCCCGCCAAAAAATTTACGCGGTGTTTCAACTGAATGAACAGAAGATCGTGGAGTGTAAAAACCTTTTTCCGCATATGATGCGGAAAGAAAATCCGAGTGGGTTTCAGGTTTATACTGTGAGAGCACATTAATTACATGGCCACTGAGGAGCTCTTCACGCACAGGCTTTCCGTACCGGCACTGAATCTGTATGCAGACTCGCTCAACAAACTGTTCATTCGCAATCATCCGACGCTTTTGATGTTCATCCAGCAGCAGGATTTGAATCTTGTAGTGTATGGCTAGCGGGAGTAAACTTTTTTCTAAATCTTCCAAGGCCACTCCTTTCCACTTGACTACAAACTCTGATGCGTTAGGATGCTTCGTCCAAGTTTTTTTACTCTGAGTACTTAACTGCCCTTGATTTGGCTCCGAACGCGACTCATCACTATTCGCCCAGTAAGGGTGGGTGGTACTACGCCTCGAGTCTTTAGATGCCACAGAACTTATGGAGTCATCGGCATCGTCAGCAAGTACAGGATACAAACGACTTATGCTGTAATGTGTCGATCTAAGATTAGGCATAACCACTTCACTGTACGACCCGGCTACGTAGGTAGAGCTCCTCATCGTGCTCGCACTCACGGGAGAAGTATTGGGATGCTTTTTCATGGCCCCGAAAACCTTGTGTATTTCCTTTTCAATATATATATATATATATATATATATATGTGTATAATTCACTCCCACTCGTTTAATCAGTTATCTTGACAAAAGCCCCTAAGTAAGAAAACTTGAATTTTTTTTTATTGCCCTTTTTCAATATTAAGTTGCAAAAAAAAAAAATCTGTGAAAAAGAACGCGAAGAAACAACAACAACACATTTTCATACCTCAATTTGGGACAGCAACAGCAAGCAAAAAGGCACGTACGTAGTCCAAATAGACAGGAAATGGTATTCCTTTACGAAGACCTTATTCTACGTGCAGTACAAACCACAGGAGAAAATCTAAGGAATGCCCGGGAAATTGAGCTTACTCATTAAGAACTTAATATCAACTCAGGTTAACTCTCTACCGTAAAATAATAATTTCCTGGCATTTCAAGAGCACCTCAAACCATCACCGAGCAAGCGTGCACAGATGGAGAAACGTCATCAACTTCAACAACTGAAGGAATGGAACTCACTGAAGCTTCTCGAACTTCCTTTAAAGTGTGCTCATTTTTAGAACGTTTTACAGGATTTGCAAGCTGCGACAGGTCGGCCTCCGCGGAAGGTACAAGGGATTTTAACAGCAATTGCTGCCCAAATCTCAACTTCACTTCTTTACCATCCCCATAGCAAACAATAAAATCGTCCTCAAACCCGGTCGGCTTGAGTAGTTCAACAAATAACGGACCTTCAGGTAATTCTCTATGAGGAAGCAAAGTGTTCCAACTTAAACCACAAGGCGTAAAAAGAGATCTATTTGTAGATGGCACAACACATCTTAATAAACTGCCTTCGCCTTCATCATCCAAGTGAAACAAAAACCTGGTTATGGGACTTGAGAGCGTACACAATAGCGAAGCAAGAAAATCATGCTTTCCGGCTACGATTGTTTCTGCTTTGTATTGTGTATATACGGATTCATCATATGGATTCACACGCGATTCAAAAAATGGAAAGCGCCTTGGGTCGCGAATTGACTTATCTGCCGTAATATCGTAAGGAAAAATCAGAGGTTCTACAACGATCCTTGAAAAGTCAAAGGACTCAAACTGAAAAGAGCGACCCAGCCATGATGGTGGCCCGTCGCGTACCCATTCGGATACCTGGCGCAACTTGGGACATGCCCACTCCCAAAACTCTGCACTGCGGTGAACCCGCCACGCCACAACTTGGCAGGCCGGTTTATCCAAATAAACAAAGAAGTCACATTCTTCACAGTCAGCAATGGCCATCTGGCCTTGCATCTGGCATAGGTAATGTTGGGGTATTCCAAAAGGTATACAACCCGGTTTGGAACCATCATATAAGGACCGAAACGGTGATTTAATTTCGAGCAGACGGCACTTAGCTCCAACTGAATTTCGAGGAGAGGCAGCTGGAGTACCTTTATCTTTCCTTTGCAGTTTCGACTTAAACGGTATCTGCACACTTACAGTGCTTGACGGTGTTTTTGGACTGCTGCTCCGAGTTGTTGTTGCGAGATTCAAAAAAATTCTTCCATCAGGGGAACATCCGAGAACCCTGTCTTCGGTATGAAAGAATCCGCCATCCTCAACAACGGTTCCGGTAAGAAGTTCATAGAGCGCACGGGCCTTTGGCTCTGTTGCAATTCCATGATCTGTAGCAGCGTTGCCTCTAAATTCTAATTCAGTACCCACAATATTGCGCAAATAGTCCACAAAGTCAGAGACCCGACCACAGAGGCCAAGCGCCATACCAAATTGAGACGCAGAAAGTCCGTGTCTAACAGAACCTTTCCATTGGATCTTATCTGGATGCTGCGCCATACACCATACGACCAATATTAGGAAAGAACCACAAAGTGCTACTGCACAAAAAAGAACAAAATTAGAAAAAATAAATAACAGAAGCGAATAAAAAGAAATCAAAAGGCATTTCAGTCAGATCTACGTGAGAAACATTGCAAACACCTTCCGTTTCACTAGACTGAAATTAGTTCCACCAAATTCCCAATTCTTTTCTTGTCTAACAGGGAAAAAGTTATAGAAAACATAAAAAAAAGTATAAAATAACCTCTTCCCCCCAAAAGCATCAAAAAAAAAACAAAAACATGTGACCAAAAAGCCATGAATGGGTCATTATTCTTCCTCCGATAAACATTTGTTAAAGTGCGCACGTTGCCTGCAACCATAAATACTACGCCTTTCTTTACAACCAAAAGCCCTGCGTTCCTTTTTCGGATCCAGCACCTCAACGCGGTACACAAACCGATACCACCGAATCCAAGGCACTTTAGCAATAAGATCGACAGAAACAGATATGTGGTGCACGCGTGCTGCCTCCTTGATGACCTTCACAACATCCCCGTCTGCGCCTTCGTACCATTTTTTAAAGTTTCCGTATCCGACTTGTTTTCGAATGAGCTTTGAATCATCCCCTAGTACAGGAAGCTCAATAAATGTCGCAACTTTGGCATTCTGAAGCAAAGCAACTAGGGTCTGCTGAAACGATATTTTATCTTTTAATAAAAACCAATGAAAAACACTCAATACAAACTGGTAGTCAGACGCCAGGGTACTTTTCTGGAGTCCCGTGAAATGCTCCGGTTTTATCATTGTTTGACATATCTGCACTTGATTTTCAACCTTAAACTTTCTTATCATTTCATCTTGAATTGCGAGAACATTCCCTTTTTTTTTCCATATAGTACCACCAACACCCCCCATTTCCACTGACATAACTTTAGAACTTGGAAACAATAAAGCAGTATTGATAGCAAAATAGCCTTCATCCGAACCGTAGTCTACTACAGTAAATGGCATCGACGCTGAAACCCTTCCTGACGCTAAATCTTGTGTGATACTCGTCTGTATTGCAGCCATTCGCTCTACGTTTCTTTCCTTATTGTATCCCCAAGGAGAAGTTGGATTTACAATCCTCTGCCTTGCCAGTTCTTTGACCTTTCCCTCGGAGTGAATATTGGGCGTCCGTGAATAAAGCAAAATCAAAATGAGAACAAATATGCAAATAAGGATGAGCAGCCTGTAGCGGTTTTGGCGAATTTTCACATTTTGAGAGCGAAAACGCAAAACCATGCCTTCACAATATCCTTGTTCTAAAGGCGTACTTTTTTTTTCTTTTTTTGGTATCTCCCCCACAACTATAACTTTGCCTAAAAAGCAACCGATCGCACCCTTCTGCTTTGCGGCGTTCAGCACCTCCTTTTACACACAGTCTACCTTCTTTTTTTTTTTATTTCAAAGCCTTATTTAAGCATACCAAAAAAAAAAAAAAAGAATAGAAGGAGCTAAGAATAAGAGGAATTAGAAGATACTCTCAGACACACGAACAACGAACAAGCAAAACAAACAGCACACAGGGGTAAATATTATGTATAATGAATAGTTGAATGTAATATCTGAGATTATTTTATGACGCGTTGGTTCCTTTCTGTGCGTCTATATACGGCAGTGTATGACGGCTCTGTCCAAGGATGCGGAATGTGATGAGTCTTTGATTGTTATCCTTAAAGACAAAAAAAAAAAAAAAATACCTATCCTCACCTTTGACGTAGTAACACGCAAAAAACATCTATGTCGTTGTCATCATCTATTTTTCGTCTGTATTCATTTCGATTCTCTGATAAATAAACATATACACAAACATATATATATATATATATATATATATATATTTATATATCTGTGTCTGTAAAGAAGTGATTACAAATTGTTCTATATTTTTTTGTTCTTTGGAATAGGAGGAAGAAGAGACAGATTTGCATCTATCCTTCATTTTTTTTTTCTCTATGTGTCACCTTAAGACAGGCAAGGCTAAAAGCTTGAACGCCTCATACGGTTACTTGAGTGCAGGTGGACGCAATCCACTTTTCTTGTACTGTGTCTTATCCACACGAGACATGGCACCTGCCGGGACAACATTCTTCACGGCATTATTCACATTCTGGAGCCAAATGCGAACCCCAAAGACACGATAAAGCTCACTGTTAAGCTGCCGAAAGTCAATGGAGCGAGTGGCCTCATAATAAAAACTAATTTTCTGCTGGTCAAACTGGTACTCACAATCAACAACTTCCATATCGAGTCCAAGACGTCCCACAATCTCGCGGCAGGTTTTTAAAGCGAGATTCTCATTTCGAGCAATCTCGCCAAAAAGTCGCTCCACCTCCTCCTCGGCGGCAACCCGTACTACACGCCCCAAATCATTCTTCATGCGGGACAGGTTCACAAGAGTACCATCAAAACTTTCTTCTCGCACAAAGCAACAGTCCTCTGCGTTCCACTCGCTGCACTGGTTGACAACGCCACAATCATGGCCACGGTCACCCTGAACAATGACATACTGACCAGGGATAACGAAAACATCCGCCTCGCATCTTTTTATGCGCTGGCACTTGAATTCGACAAGGAGTATGAAACAATTCCGCTTCATCCAACAGTTGTCTCCACTACCCCAAGACGACGAAGGCTTTCGATGTTCAAATGGGGCCTTTTCTTCGATACACACCATAGGCTGTTGTTGTTGTTTTTGTTTTTGTTGATGTTGGTCCAAAAGGACAGTGGGAGTATCTGCAACTGTGGTTGCCGCTGGCACGAGGTGCGCAGTGCCATTGGAATGAAGAGCCTTGACCGGCGCACTGTTCATTTGACAGCTCTTTGTATCCACTTGTGGTGGCACCACATCGATGCCAAGAAGCTGCACAGGAATGGGTGCATTGGCCACTGTAGACCCCTGATGCATAGCCTGCAGAAGGTCGTAGATAGCAGAGACCTTTTGCGAGACAAGATCCACTTTTGCCGAAAGCTCGTCAAACATAGCAGTTGTGACAACAGATGATGTGTTACCCGGTTCTGTGTGTTGCGGCAAAAGGCGGCGCTTGGTAGACACGGCGTTCGTTACATCTTGGAATGAGATAGAAGTATGTGAGTCCATGATAGAAGGCTTGCTTATTTTGTCTTTCTTCAAGCCGTGCAATTCAAAAAAAGATAATAATAATAATAATAATAATAATAATAATATGGGAAAGAGTTTCTACGTCAATGAGCATGCAATATTTAGAACGACTAAAGAAGGAGATCACAAATAATGATGACCGCACATATAAAACGGTACTATCGAAAACAATTACAGAGGTAGGAGTTACCAAAGCTATTGCTGTTCCGCCTCTTGAAACATTTTTTTTTTTTTTTTGATGTCGAAAAAAACAAACAAACCAGAAAATGCAATCTACTTCCATTCTAATATACTACATCTAATTCTCCTCTTCTGTCAAGTAGAATGGCTGCTTTAGTGATTCTTCATAACCGTTTTCTAATTCTGTGACGGAGAATCCGATCCAAAAGAGCAGCAAGCTCTCAGTGCTCTGCCTCAGTGCAGCGCGCATCTTCTCACGAGAGTCCTCGTCCACCACGCGCGGTGGCTGCACGAGTTTAACGATTGGCCGAACTTCCGCGAGCCGCAAAAACGGTTTCTCGGAATGAATAGACGCAACGCTCTGTGGGTCCAGGCAAATCCCTGAGATCTCCGCCACGCGCTCGTACAAAAGCTCCACGTCGAGCTCCGATGTGTCAAACGGCTCCTGCACGCCGTACAGGCGTCGCAGCGCGGGGCCCAAGTCCTGCGACCAGAACTTTAGCGCCACCGTTCCAGACGACTGCAACAGCGCGAGAAGAAACGCATGGCAAACGGCGTGCACTTCCTCGACGCTCTGCGCGGTGCGGCGCAACCGCTCGCGAAGAACGCCTACGGCGGCTCGTGCGATCATCTCCACCTCACAGTAGTGTGCGACGGCAAAGCACGCGCCCTGCGGGAGGCTGTAATACACAAAAGGGAGAAAGCACATGTTGAGCCCGTTTGCGTGAAATATATCTCTGACAGACGGCTCGAGCACGAGACCTTTTGGCCGCCGCGCGGTGGACCCGCAGCGCACCGCGTCGGCAAAGAGCATTGGGTCGAGCCCTTCCGGCTTTTCCGACTGCTCAGACAGGCGCCGTGTGTAGCAGTGCGAGCAGACGCGGCAGCAGGCGTCTTCACCGCGGCACACAACAAACCGCAGCTCGTCGTCCATAGTCCGATCGCAGAGTTTGCACACAGTCACATCTGGGCGCGGCCGCGTGACGGGACTGTGCATGCCCAGTACGGCCGCTACCGTGGGAATGAGTCTGTCGCGCAATTCATCCGTCACTGCGAGTCTCTCCTCCTCGGCCTCACTGCTTCCATCCCTGTCCCTCGAGTCCTCGTGCGCGTTTTCCTCCGCACAGCTCAGCGGGCGATCGAGCGAAAAGAGAAGTTCCGGACGAAAGCACAAGGGCGCGCCGCTGTTAGAGGTCTTCTCCCGCCTCTTCTCCTCGTTCCACCCGGTCGCTACGGCCATGGTAGGGAGGAGATGATCGACATCAACAATGTACAGGCGCCGGTCAAAGCCCGCCACCACAGCCGCATCTGCGGAAAGAATAGTTTCCGCCGCGCCCCTACTTTCATCGCCGCGCGGTGGGACAACGTGCGGACGAAGGCCAATGGCGCGGCCAAGTTCTTCGACACGCGCGCGAATCGCTGCAGGAGCGGCAGCGTGCCCCTCGCGCTCGAGCCGTGCGCAGGACACAACATTCGCTGCGTCCACTGGTGGGACAGCCGAAACGCTCATGCGAAACCCGGCGAACGTAACGAGTGCGCACGGCGGCGTGCAGAGCAGCTGCTTCGGCCCTTCGTGTGCAATGACTTGTCGCGCGAGGTGTGCCTGAGCGGCTGTGCGCCACGCGCGCGCGTCATCGCCTAGCTCGTCGATAGCCACACGCACAAGCAGTCCACCGCAGAGAAAGGCACCGGCAACGCCTATAGGGACCCCGACGCGCTCAGCAGGGAGGCGAAGAAAATCGCGCACAACGGTCAGCGCCGCGTCCACAACCGCGTTGTCAAACTCCCGCATAAAATCGGAGAGTTTCTCCTCCTCTGCCGTGACGAAGAGGTGCTGCTCAATCAGCTCCTGGTACGCCGCGTTCCAGTCGCGCACGGCGATCGCGCGCCGCCAGCAGCGCTCGAACACTGTGGCGTCCCCGACACCGTCTGCCGCGGGCGGAGGGGGCCGCGCGGTGCCGCGACGCATGCGCTGCGGCGGCGCCAAAGGCTCAACAGGAGCCGCGTCGGCCGCGCCCGCATCGTACACACGCCTCCAGTGCGCGGGCCCGTCTGCCGCGGCGTCAGAAAGCTTCACCCACACGGCGCCGCCCTCCGTGTCGCGCGCGGCCGCCCAGAAGTCGCCGAAGGGGTCTTGGAAGCGGCGCAGCTCGCGGACCACGGCGCCGGCGGGGACTTCGCCGCACTCGGCGCCGAGCGGCGCGCGGTGGAGCGGGGCCGGGGCGCCGACGCGCTCCCAGCAGACCGGCGCCGGTGAGGCCGCGGCGGGGGCGGGGGCGCCGGGACCGCTCGCCCGGGGGGGTCGCGCGGGGCGCGGGGGAGGGCCGCCGGAAGTGCCCATTCGGAGAGGCTCTACGCGCAGGGGAGGCGAAGCAACGAGAAGAGGACAGAAAGGTAATGGGAGCACTAACAGCGGCAAAAAAATAGCAGAAAAAGGGAAACAAGGAATTCAAAACAAGAGAAGTATCAGGAGGAAAAAAGAAAGAGTCCCTCCTTTTTCGTTGTGCCCATTGCGAGCAGATAACATCAAGCAGAAAAAACAAAGCTTGACAACTTTGGGATATATATATATATATATATATATACTTGCTATATGATTCATAGAAAAAGAAATTGGTTCCAGAAAGAAAGCAAATTGTCTAAAAACATGAACACGTACATTGCTACAAAATTGCGATCATAGACGCGAACACACAAGAATTCCAGAAAACGTAAATCACTCCACATTGATACCAATGCCACAGCAAAGGACAGGATGCAGTAGTTTACCCTGATCTTGTTCAATCGAATTTGCTCCTTAGACCTCAAAAGCAAAGCTATGCAAACACACAAATAAACATAATAAAAAGGGAATAAACAGTAAAAAACAAATTCTTTTAAAAAAATTCAATACATATATGTAAAAAGATAACTATCTGACTTGCACTATTTTCATTGTTACTGTTTTGATTTTTTTTTTTTTTAACCTGGAAAAAGAAAAACAACAACAAAAAAGAACCTAAAACAGTGGCTTTTTTCACTTATATAAGCTCATGAGTAATCCTCGACCCATCCACACGTGATAGCCAACACTCTTTGGTTTCTACCCCAGCATGAAAATCATCTAATAGTCCGTATAGGGTGCTCATTCAAATCGAAAAAAAAAAAAAAGCAATACAACAACAACAAAATCAAACACAAACACCCAACACAGAGCTCGTGTTAAAAAATTGGTTGAGTAAAAACAAGACAATTGGTCGTTCATCTCTTTTTTTTTTTTACATTGCCTGAAGGATGAAATTGGGAGAGTGAGAAAGAAATAAACAGCGAAGGTATTGATATGGAGTGAATCCATTTGTATAGGATTCTGCCTATTCATACTCACATGACGGAGCACACCTGGGCCATACGTGATGACTTCGCAAGCTGCTGGTTAAACTCTTCTTCCGTGATGCTATCTGTCATGAGTCCTTTACAATATTGTTCGGTGAAAACGTTCGTTGTTGGGAGGCCATCGCCCAATACTCTGTGGACGTCCACTCCATACTCTAGCAGCATTTGAAAGCGCAACTGCTGCTTTGTCATACGAACTGTAGGTTTTGGAAAGGAATTCCTTTTCCCTTTGTGAGACCCATCATTTCCAGAGGCCTCGCAAAGAGCTTCATGCTCGGATGCCATCATGCTCGTGACGTAGTGCCATAGGAAGCAAAACAGCGCGGCTGTATCTCGCTCGCGCGCATTACAGGCTTCAGGCACCGGTGGTCCAGCACTCGGAGAGGTGGCGCTATTTTCGCCTGTGTTAACTTCTTCATCTTTTTTTTCAGCCGGGGGAGGTTGCTCGGGTTCTTCTTCTTCTTCTTTTTTTTTTCTTACCTCTTCCTTGACCTCACTCTTTGCGCTGCTTCCAGAGGATTGTGGCTTTTTTCGAATTGGCGCCTTCTTCAGGCGGTCCTTAAGGATACTGAACGCCATTTGCATAAAGACATGATGCGATAGTTTTACTGGAATGGGGTCCCCAATGCAAATATAGTTTGGCATTTGGCCCGGAGGAGACTTTGCGTCCCGCTCATACCATAGTAGAGCGTAATCACAGCCAAGTCTATCCTGAAGCTCTATTTGACTCTTCATAAATGGCGACAGCCGCGCAGAACCCTCTTTTTTTGGCGCCGAGCCCGAGGACTGACCTTCTGGAATCTTTGATGTCTCCGTTGCCATGAGGGGATTAGGAGTGAGTATCAGAAAGGTGTTGGATTCCTTACTCATTATTCAAGACAAAAAAAAGCCGAAAAGGAAAAAAAAAACAGTAAAAAAAAGGTAAGAGAAACCGATAGAAGGACAAATATATAAGTGAAGCTTACCCAGAAGCGGTTATGCAAGCCAAACTTTTTTTGTTGTTGTTGTTGTTGTTGCGCGACATAAAGTGACGCAAAAAAAATCCTTTTTCTTTAGGGAAGATAATTAAAATTCTTTGAATAATTCACTCAAACTTTGTACATGAAACAAAAAAAAAAAGGGGGGAAAAAAACCCATTAATACGCCCATTAATGGTAATTAAAAGGTGTTGCCCATGTAACTCTCTCACGAGCAGTTCCATTCGTCAGTACTACCATTTGCTGCTGGAGGCCCCGCATTTGCTCCTGCATCTTCGCATGGACAGCACTCCACAACCCCTCGTCGGCATTTGTAGCACACGAAGAACTCCTCTCGTGTGCAAAAGGATCAAAATATGCCCCGGGGCAATGTGTTTTTGTATGTTCCGCAGAGATAGGCGGCGGCATCATGCAATCACGCGGCCGCGCCTGTGGGCACTGCAAGTCTGCTGTACAAAAGAGCGCACTCAGCGCATCTTCCTCTTCTCGGGGAGTTGAAAGATTATGTTTTGCAGATGGGCCTTCTACATACCTTAAAGTTGTCACGTTACTAGTAAGTTCCATAAGAGATTCATATGCACCATTATGAGAAGAAACTTCTGGGGGCGTATCACCTACGAAAGAGAAAGATGAGGACTTCGTTTGGGAGGTGTTGGGAGGAATGAAAAGCATCAAGTCATCCTCTGAAGAGCTATCATTACGCGCTTCTGTGCGTGAGACATTATTAGAAAGTTCAGTGCCTACCTCTACTTTCTCATGGTCTTCTTTAGATTCATCCTTCCATCTCCGCCTCCTGATCTGCAGCCCATCCAACTTCAAAGACTTACCTGCAGTGGATGTTAGAGAAGGATGTCTGGATGGACGCGAATGCTCTACTGAATGGGACTCCAAATGAGGGATGTAAAATCTTTTTTGTTTGTACTTCGCGCAAATCCACTGAAACACATGAGCTGAGTTCTCGTGCTCCCCTGGTTTGCCATAGTCGGGAGGTAAACTGCCCTCCCAAATAGCTTTCGACTTTCTATTACCCATCTCACGCATAAAGGCGACCTGTGCAGGTTCCCACAGGTCCATGGTGCAGCTCTTGACTTTACTCACGTGTACCCCCAGTTGTCGATGAAGTCCACTACAACGCAAGCAAAGGAATATGCCGACATTTGCACTTGCCCATGTAGGATTTTTGGCCTGGCAGTCCATGCATTCCTGATTGTCAGGGTGCCGCAGAAGCGCTGCCAGTGTGCGGCGGTGCCTCTCCCGCACCTCCTTGGGTTGGTTGGAGAGGGATAACATTGTCCTCCCTACTTTGTATATTCTTTACCAAAGAAAAGATTAGACCAAAACATGCACTCACACACACACAAAAGAGACAACAACAACAACAACAAAATAATAATAATACCGAAATAGAAAAAAATAGTAATTTTACAGGTGCACCCCCTCCACACACACACACAAATATATTAAAAAAATTCATACAAATAAGATAATTAAAACTTTAACTGCACTAATAGCTATTGATTCCATAGCTCTTGATAACCCGAGAAAGAAGCTTTATAATGGTGGCAAAGTCAAGCATTAATCCGCGTACCTCTCATATACACACACATATATATACATATATATATACATATATATCACTCAACTAGAGAATAAATAACATATAGCCTTCTATTTCAATAAATAATAAATTTTATGACGAAGATAATTCGAGAGGGTATTCATGCAAAAAAAAAAAAAAAAGTTCCATCTTTCCAAAAAAGAAAAAAAAAACATGCCCTCGAGATCAACTCATTGGAGACTACATTTCCCTTCCTTCACTGACGAAAAATATATGTTGAAAGCGCCTCTAGCTCGTGGCGGTTGGGGAGTAAATAGTGCAAGTTAGCAAAGAATTACAATTCACGAGGATCAATAAAATAGCCAAATAGGCATAAGATAATCAAAGTAAATATCGGTGCTCAGAGAATACCAAGCTTATCACCGGATTCCACAGCATATCAGACATACATACACACACACACACATCAAGAAAAAAAGCATGGTTCATCTCAGATTTATCTTTACCTAATTCTCATTTCAAATCTTTGAGTTTTGCATAAGAACACTTGTAGAAGCAACAAATATCAGACACTGCCCATCCGATTCACACGTCAGCCTACCATATGGAACAGCAAAGCATTCACCTTCTGACACCTGAACCCCATTCACAACGCCGCGACCACCAAGACAGAAACCCAATCCAATGGTCGGTAGATTTACACTTACGCTGTCATTGCCGTACCCGACATGCTGTAGGCGATATATAGAGAAATCAGGAAACTCACTGGGTGGACAGTAATACTGAGCCTCCCACTTCTTCTTTCGTTCTGCGACTTTACGATCGTACT
This sequence comes from Trypanosoma boissoni, assembly GCA_030849725.1. NCBI lineage: Eukaryota > Euglenozoa > Kinetoplastea > Trypanosomatida > Trypanosomatidae > Trypanosoma > Trypanosoma boissoni. The sequence goes on along the minus strand of JASANW010001428.1, from coordinate 142,399 downwards.
TAACCTGCGCAATGCCGCTAGCGCCGTAGTTCAACATGTCGAGAAGCGTCGGCACATCTTTCCACTTTGGTGTCAGACCGGCACGCACGACATTGTCGCTGCATGCCATAATCTCCACAGCATCGCCGTAGATGTATGCGTGCGGCTCAGAGTGTGAAAGAAATAGTGCCTCCCCAGGCTCCAGGCGCACATAGTTTAGAAAGTAAACCATCCAACATCCAATGTCATCAGGATATTGCGACATAAAACGGAGAAACAAAAGCTCCTCCACAGAAAGTGCAGCGTCCCCTTTTGCTTTTAAATCAGATGCGTGCGTTCGAAGTGCTTTTGTTTGCTTTTCGGTGTCCGTGGAGTAGATAGTACGCATCATCTTCTCGATGACTTTTTTCTCTTCTTCAAGTGAATTCATATCACTTTCTACAATAGATTTCAGTGGCTGTACAGTGTGTATTAAGCGAATGATATCCGAAAGACTCCGGAATCGACAGAGAGCATCAAAAGACGTAAGAGCAATAATAAGCTCAGGCTTATGATTCGGATCCTTGTACTTGGTTGGGTTCTCACGGTGAAGTTTCTCCGCAAGCTTTTTATTTGGATGTGCCTGAATGGAAAGTGCTGTTTGAACAGAAAGCACTTTGAGAAGAAAAGGAACCTTGTCACGAAATTCCCGGTGGCTCTGATGCGCAGGAGAGAAGAACTGCTTGGCAGCAAAAGGGTCACTTAGAAACTCCTCCAACAGTTCGCCCGAACATAGCTTTGAAGGTAAGTTGATATGTGTACCAACCCACCACTCGGCATATTTTTTGCTGCTGTGCGTTTCGCGCTTCATGCGGGCCACAAAGCTTTCCGAGGCTGGCTTTCCCCATTCGTAGTGCTGTACGCCACAATTAAGTTTAATCAGTTTATCCATAACCAAAAGGTTTGCTATTATGTGTAATTTAATAAAATGAGAAAAGAAAGGAAATACATGTGAGCGGATTCCAAACAAAAAAATAATAATCAGTATATATATATATATATATATATAACAAGATTGCACTATTAGCTCCCAAAAATTGAATAAGTAAATAACAGGCAATGAAAAAACACAAGAACAAAAAACAAAAAAAATATATGTTACCCAATTTTAGTAAAAAAAACAAAAAAAACATTAAAATAAATTATTTAGACATAGAGTGCTTCCTTTGCACTAAAAAAAAAAAAGGAATCCTCCGCATAATATATACAGAAGTAGTTCGATGCAAAATTCTTCTCGTTAACAGAAGAGGAAAAAAGAAAAAGAAAAACAAACAAACAAACAAACAAAAAAAAAAAAAACAGCAGCGCCGATAACAACAAACACTATCCAACTAGTGCCCTCGTGCCCTCCGTCTTCCTTTTCAAAGCCGACCCCGTTTTCCACGATGCTCGGAAAAGTGAAAGAATGAAAGAGTTTGGCACATGTGTTTGCTCGTCCGGACACACTGCTGATTCGGCCCACTGCCTCCACTTCTCGACGGCCTCCTCTGTTGTTGGAATGCCGAGTGTGAAGTGCAGCGCACCACGATGAACCGTCACCATACGCGGGGAGACGTTGATCATACGAAACTGTGAATATCTTTTTACACGACTTGCAGCAACATATATGAGGTGATCACAAGGAAAGAATCCTTCCGCATCAAAAAGAACTGGACGGTCAAAGGTTAATCCTTGGACTTTGTGAACTGTGAAAGCATATGCCGGTGTAAGAGGCATAACGGTTACACGAACAGAGCAGAATCCATTTCGCTGTGCTCCAAGCAAAGGAAGTGAAATCCATGGAATAGCCACCTCTTGACTCCCTTTGTTCTCTGTGTCATCATCATCATCATCATCACCCAGTCGGTCTATCCGCACCACAGGAATAACTTCTTCACTATTGCTCCGCAGATCATAGTCAATCTCAGTGGATTCAGTCTCCTCTGTTCCTCCTGACACTATGGGCTTCGAGCGAAGAGCAGCGAATGACTTGGGTGCGAGAAATTGCCTCAGATCTTTCGGAAGAAGATGTGTGACACGGTGAAGCGGCTCAAAGCGGACAATAGTCCCAATTGAGCCATTAACAAACTCTTTGCTCAAATTCCGCAGTAGCATCACTCGACACCCAATCTTTAAACGCTTCGAATTCAATACTGTTTCCTGCTGCAGCGTCTTATCGTACAATCTCTCAATCGAAGATCGCATGTTACGCACAAAGAAGTCAGGCTGGCGCACTTCCCACATCACAGTTCCCCACACTTTCCGGGCCGCCACGGCCTCTGGTGATTTACCCAACAGTTTGGCGCCAATGGCTCTGAGCATCACAGCTATAGGCTCACGCCCGCTCTTCTCTTTTCCTCCCATCAATCGAACGTACACTGTAAGATGAGTGGAGTATCGCGGGGGCACAGGCGGGATCATTGTGTACACCACATTCCCCAGTCCACACTCATCGGCTATTCGATGCATCAGTTCCTCAGCCCGCTGGCGCCAAATGTCAGACCGCATGGATTTGCTACGAAAGTGCACCACAATCACAGCTCTCATCTTGCTGGATAATGATTCGGCGCCGTCGTTTGTAATTACCTCTAGTTTACTACGAAAAACGCGCTCCGGTTCACTGATTTCAAATAATTTCCTTTCATTAAACGCTGAAACGGCGCGTTTCGTAGGGAAAAGATGAATTGCATCAGGAGCCTTGGAATTGTACATAGCAGACCGAGATAAACGGTGTGTGAGTACGCCGGAGCGTAGTTGCGTCAGATCCTCCGTAAATTCTGTGTCAACGCTCTGTCGCATCTGAGTGCAAAGTCGTACATGTAACAGACACTTCAAAAAGGCAGGGTCTTCAAACAGAGGTTTATGAATAAAATGGCATTTGTGAAATGAATGAGAAGCAGAACCTCCGCACTTAGTTGTACTATGATCTGTGAAAGATGAAAGAGCCTTTGTATCAACTTCAGGGAGGCTGTCCTTTGTTTTTTTTACACCGGCACACACGATGCGTTGCTGAGATTTCTCCTTTGACGTATAGTTCCCGTGCATTAGCTGCATAAAATCACCAGACAAAATAATTTGTATACCCCCAAATGGAACGTCGTGTCTTCGCATAGGAGCACTGCGGGCCGCTACCTCAAGGGCCTCAATGTAACCACTGTGAAGAAGAGATATTTCGTCTATAATAATAGCGTCAATGGACGCCAAAGCATCCGCATCGTAGTGAATGCGAAAAGAGCCATGGCCTCCACTACTCATACACCGCTCATCGCCACTAATAACGGGAACACCAAATGTGCTGTGGAACGTATTGCCTCCTATCCGAAGCGCTGCTATTCCCGTGGAGGCGGTAACGGCCACACGGAGGCCCTTTGCTTTCAGCACATCGGCTATGCGGCGCAGAAGATATGTCTTGCCTGTCCCAGCGTCACCGCCAATAAAGAGCGAAGCTCCGTCGAGAACCAAGTCCAATACTTTGCGTTTCTCTTCAGGGAGATCCTCGTCGTTTCCACTTGTATAATGGCTTTCATTCCTTCTGTTCTTTGCGATATAAACGGGAAATAGGCGCCGCCTAATGCTCCGCAAGGGCCTATTCAGCACAAACGACATTATGCAATGGATACAGAGACCAGGCGACTTTTGCATTTAAAAAAAAACAGAAAAACAACAACAAAAAGAAAGGAAATGGTGGTAATAGGAAAAGCATTCCAAGTTAAAAAAATACTTCTTTAATATTATACAAAGAAAAGCAAGAAAAAAGTATTGTGTAGCAACTGCCGCCATAAAGAATAACTGAGTAGCCCTTCGAACGGACACTAAAAGACACAATATTCACTTTTCTTCAGTTATCTAAACTAATAGTGGCGTTGTAAGCATCTATCAAAAATCTCTAAAATCCTCTGCACACACATGTATGTGCGTGCGCGACTGTGCTATGTCCACAATGGTGCGCGCCGTTTTTGCTGCACCACTGGCTTTCCCCGCGGATCTGTGGCATTTTTCGTCTGCGCGGGTGCGCGTCGTATAGTTGCGCGCAGGTCGACAAGCTGTCTGTGCTCGTCCGCCGAAAGATACATGGAGTGACAGCGCGTTTCCGGCAGTGCGTACTCCCCCGTATCACCGCGGGAGACAAGGACGCCGCGCAGCCGCATGAGCGCAAACACCTCTGCCCCGGAGAGAACGTCCAATACTGTGCGGTTCGGCGCGGTGCGGGCCGGCAGCGCTGGCTGCGGGCCGCTGCACGGGCTGCTGCTGCGCGAGCCGCACGGGGAACGCACAGCCGATGGCCGCCGCGCGCCGGGGCGGCACCGCTCGGCGGAGGCGGTGGAGCCGCGGGAAGACCCGCCGCGCCCCGGCGTTCCCCCGCGCGCGGAGGAGTCCCGCGCCGCGCTCGCCGGCCGCGGGGCCTGCGCAGACACGCGGCCACTGCTCGACGGCGCGGCGGTGCGCGAGTGCTGCGGGGCCGATTGCCGCGGGTCCTGCTGGTGCCGCCAACAACGGCTCTGCTCCCGCTGCAGGGGATGCTTTGCAGTAGAGGATCCCCGCTGCAGTGGTTGCTTTGTATCACGGGAGCCGCGCTGCTGGGAATGCTTCGCACTGGAAGATCCCCACTGCTGGGAATGTTCTGCATTACGGGAGTCCCGCTGCTTGGAATACTTTGCATTAGAAGATCCCGGTTGCTTGGAATACTTCGCATCGGAAGATCCCCGCTGCGGAAAATGCTCACTGCCATGTGATCCCCACTGCAGGGGATGCTCTGCATCATGGGATCCCCGCTGCATGGGATGCTCTGCATCATGGGATCCCCGCTGCATGGGATGCTCTGCAGCATAGGATCCCCATTGCTGGGAATGCTTTGCATCATAAAATTCCCGCTGCTTGGAATACTCTGCATTAGAAGATCCCCGCTGCGGAAAATGCTCACTGCCACGGGATCCCCGCTGCATGGGGTGCTCTGCATCATGGGATCCCCGCTGCATGGGGTGCTCTGCAGCATAGGATCCCCATTGCTGGGGATGCTTTGCATCATAAAATTCCCGTTGCTGGGAATGCTTTGCATCTGGGGAATCCCGCTGCTGAAAATGCTGTGCATCATGTGATCCCCACTGCTGGGAATGCTTCACTTCATGTGATCCGCACTGCTGTTTATCCTGTTGAGACGGCTGCGCCTCTTTCTGTGCGGACGGTGAATCGGATACTTCATCGCCCCCCGTGCTTGACGGCGGGCTAACAGGCTTCGCGTTGCGCATGAACTTTTCGCGCAGCCGCGCCTGCACAACCTTGAAAGGATCAAAATTTGACTCGCTGACAGTGATCGGCAGCGCCGGCGGCTTCTCCGTCACGATAGCAGTGCCGCGTGCAATCTGTGGAACTGTATGCGAGATGGTTGTCCGCGAGCGCGGAGGCAATGGCAGAGCGCCTGGCTCGGGGTCATAGTATATGTGCCCCTTGGACCCATTCATCTCCGACACCGTGGCAACCGATGTGTCGTTACCCGCCCCCTGCGAGTCCATCTGGCGCTGCCGCCTTTGCTCGCTCTCGCGCTGATCGGCTTCGCGCTTCGCCAGCTCGACAAGTCGGCTGAGGCCTCCAGTAGGCTTTGCGAGCTCGGAGCTCTCGTTGATGTCGCGGTCCACAAGAATAGATGTGGTTTCGCCAGCGGAGGCATCAGCAGTGACCGGGAGCGCCAAAGGCCCATCGGTGTTAATGCTTAGCGATAGATTCGCCAGGCGATCGCGAACCTCATTTATTTTGCTCTCAATATCGGTCAAACTTGATGATGCCATTTCCTCTACGTTAAAAAAAAAAAAAAAACCCTGCAAACCAAAACAAAAACAGACAGAACAAAGTCCAGTTAAACCAAACCAGAGGTGCTCATCACTATCAAAAAGGAAAAAAAAAAACAACAACAAAAGGAATAAAGAAAGCAAACGCATCTCGATCGAGATGGCGGTGAGGGAAAACTAATAAGATGACTCATTCTTTACTCGACTTCATCGCGACTGCTTCTCAGTCCTTCTTTTCCCCGGTCTTTCCCTCTCTCGTTCTTTTAGTTGACTGCAAACAATGCGCCGCACCTTCTCCTCCAGCGCCTCCCAGACTGGCACAAAGCGCTTACCGCACGCGCGCACGTCAATGATGCCCAACTGAGCCAGCGAATCGTTTGTCTCCTCGTCACGGCGCGACTTTTTCCCCCTGCAGTGCCGAGTCTCCACGGCGGTACGCAGCAGCTCCCGGTCCCCAGTGACAACCAATACCGGCACATGCGTCATGGCAAATGCGACGCGCACCATGACATTGTCCACCGCCTGCTTTTGTCCACCGCAAGGCGTAAAGTGACAGCGTCCCTGTGCCACAAGCCACTGCCACACAGACTCCCGCCGCTGTCTTCTTCGTTGTCCCTTTTGTTCCTGGTGTTGTACTTGTGGAGATGTGTGTCCCGACTCGTTCACCGCGCGGGTGACGGACTCCGCGTCGGGGAACGTACCGTGGTGGCGCGCAAAGCAGGAGCCAAAAAAGGCCCATATAAACAAATGGCCCAACGCGTCGAATCCGTCGCGTCCGTGCGGCCGTGACGCCCGGAAATGATTAAAACCAAAGTTGTCCAAGTCAAGCAGCACCACAACGACAGGCGCCGCGCTGTGACGCGAGAGCTTCGCCGCAACGCGCAACGTCTCGCAGCGCACGCAGTGGCACTCAGTGCTGAGCCACGAGTCGCCGCTCATGCCCCGTGTGTCGTGCCGCGCGGCTGTGTCGTCTGATGGTCCCGCAACGCAACTGAACTCCGCGTCGCCCGGCCGGTGCAACTGCAACGTACAGTGAGCGCCGCGGGAATATATGTCAGGGGCGGACAAGTCACCAGCGACGGAGCGACTTGTTGCGTGGTCGTTGCTGCTGTCGTCGTCGTCAAAGGCAGTCTCGGCGAACATCACAGACCTTTCACACACGAATGCACAAAAAATGCAGGTACAACAAGAATAAATTATCATGAAAAACAATAACAACAACAGCAACAACGAAAGCAAGAAAGTAGTTGCATCCTTAGGGCATTCCTGAATACCTTGAGTCACAACTCCACCACCAACAAACATCCGGAGAGAATGAGAATGTGTGAGAGAAAATCCATTCCAATAATAAACACAACAGACGAGGACCAAAAGTAAAAACAAGAACAAAAACCCACGCCACATTACAAAAAATTCAGGAATCGCGCGGTCTTTTGCGATCCTCGCCATTCTTTGATTCGCTTTCCCTGTCGGCCGCAAGGTATGCGTCGAGCGGGGACACGCGCGGGTGGCCCAAAATGCGCCGCCCATCACTCGAGAGAAACTCTACCCACTCCTCGCCAACAAACTCCACCAGCGACGGCGTCGCACACCGCTGCAGTGCGCGGTAATGCTCATGCACCGTGATGAGCAACTCCTCGTCGTGCTCTGGCGCCACAGTGCGGCGCAGTGCCCGCAGCGCTCGGGCGACGGCAGACGCCACCGCCTCGTTGCCCGCTGCGCGCAATCCCTCCGCCACCGCTGGCAGCAGCGCGCGGCGCGCGTCCATTGCCGCTGACGGCATATTGCACGCAAACCGCACCTGTGCCTCCGCCACCGCCGCTTCAAGCGCCACGCGCACACCATCAGCGTCGCCGCTCGCGCTGAAGACAATGCCATCGAGAAACGTGCGCGCGAGCGTCTGGTCCACCCACGTCCACACGTGAACCTGCGCGTTCTGCGCGTGGTCCCCGGCGCGCGGGGCCGCAAGATATACGCGTATGCCTCTCGCCGCTGCGAGTCCCACTGCGCACGCGGCCCTCACGGCAGCGGAGTGGTCCCCGCCGCGTTGCGCGTGGGCGACGGCGGCTTTGAGCAGTTCCGTGTGCCGCTGCAGCGCCAAAGGCCAAAGGTCCGCGGGCCGGAGCCGCGCGGAGGCCTTTGCGCCGCGCCCCGCCTGCCGCTCGAGCCACCGCGCGAGAAGGCCGAGGCCTCTGCGGAGCTGCGCAAAGGGCACCGCGGCGGGGAACTGCGGCGCCTCCAGGAGGGCACGCGAGAAATCGGCCAAAGCACAGTCCGCGAGGTCCGCGCGCCGGACAAGAGACTGCGAAAGTCCGGAAGAACGCGCGCGCAGGTCGTCCAGGCGCTGCGCCAGCTCCTCAGGCGGCGATTGCTCGAGATCAAAGAGAGCACGCGCCTTTGTATGCCAGTCGCCGCGCAGCGTTTCGCGTGCTATCTTCTGCACAGCTCTTGCCTTGCGCTCGTTCACTTCAAAGGCCGTGTACTCTTCAAGTAGCACGCCACTCTCGAGGGCAGCGCTCGGCACGCCAACATCGCGCTTGAAGCTGTGACGGATAAGTGCCTCTGTGGGCTCTTCCTCGCGCTCCAGCAGTCTCTCCGTCAGCCACTGCCGTTCAGCTTGTCCAACAACTGCATATTGGCCAAAGAGATGTGCGGCGTCACGCGCCAGTCGCTCAAATTCATAAAGCTCATCGGAATAACAGCGCCGCAGACGAACAATAGCGCGATCCAAGTAACCCTCACTCTGGTCACCCTCCTCTTCGCAGTCACTTTCATTGCTGTTCGGTGAACCTTGGCGGTTGTCATTGTTGTTGCCCTCTTGGGCATCAAAAATATCATCATCGGGATGATCACTATCCCTTACGTCATGTGACCGAATTGAATTGTCATTCTCTGGATCACTTGCCAGTTTGGCCAAAAGGGCCTCCAGCCGCACACGCACACTTGACCAACAGCCCCAGAATACTACGGCAAAGTGATTTCGCTGCCAGTCCAGCAGCTGCCGTCCCAACGCGGCGAAGGCATCGGCACCATCACCATCAGCAACAGCAGTTGAAAGAAAAAAATGCACTCCCTCATGCCACTGCTGCCAACGACGAGGATGCATGGGAATAAGCTGCACACAACGGGCATATAGGCCTTGATAGTGTCGCAGAGCTTCAGTAGAAGACGACACCGGAAGGGATGCAAGTGGTGGAAGTATGGAAGTGTCCTTCAGACCTGCTTCAAGAGCATCTAGGGCCGCATCCCACGCAGAGTTCGAGAGACACACGGGACCATTCAAAAGTTCAGAGCCAATTGCACAAAACTTGTCAACCTGAGCACGCGAACGAACGCTTCGAAAGGCTGCCATAGTCTCGCTGTTGTACCTTCCCCTAAAGGCTTCTCAGATGTGATCTTAAACCAATACAAAGAAAAGCAAAAACAAAAAAAACATTTAACGAAAATAGGGTGAACGAACAATAAAGTTTTACGACAGAAAGACAAGCAATCCATATAATACTAAAAACGTACTAATGCGGTGTTAGATAGATAGGAAGAAAAAAAAAAAAAGACGTAACTTAGAGCATTGAAGTGATGCCAATGTATGCTTCCGATGGTGTGCATAAGTGCACTTCACTGCTTTGTGATTTTTGTATCACAATCTGTATACCTACGCATATATCTCGAAATGAAAACAAAAACAAAATTAATTTAAAATCTCTTCATTGCAGATAAACGCACTGAGGTGCTCTATCTTAACTCTATGGGTCGTGAAAGGGGTAGAAAGCCTTAGGAATGCCTCAGCTGCAATCCTAAACCCACCTCCGTTACTTCTTTTTAGAACAAGCCATACTCATAAAAAAGTCTGACAGCTTCATTTGCCCTTTGGGCTTAGTTTCCACATTCTCCTTTCTGGAGCTACCACTGCTCTTCATATCGCTTTCGTGAAACAGTTCACGAGCAACAGAGCTTTCCGCTTGCGAGCAGCTCGCTCCACTAGCAGGCGTCTCCACAGAAGGCAGAGAGAGAGATGTCAACTGAGTTCCCTGTGACTGAAGAGGAGAACTGCCGGAGCCAGGGCTAGAGCTTGCCAAATCATTCTTTGAAAATTTTCTCGGCACAGTTGATGGCTGCCTGTCTTGTTTCTCTGATAGATCCGATGATGCCTCGGTTTCTACTTGCGGCAAATGGCGTGAATTAGGATTGTCAACAACTCTCACGACTGCACGCGCTGCTGCAAACTCAAAAGCTGCCATCTTTTCAACGCCATTCCCACCGCGAAGACTGATCTCCACCTGCGGCTCACAGTCAGTCGTCGTCCGTTGCGGTTTAGCCGGTGAAGTGCTTTCCAATCGAGAGCTTTTAACTATCTGGACGCAGCATGAGTCATCGTCATCAAGAAGAAGTGCCATACCTACCCCTTTTTTTTTTTTGAGGTTATTTCCTTTATTGTGTTCGTTTCTCCTTTCTAACCAATTCACCAACGATGTAATTAGAGTGGCAAAGTAAATATAATAAGTATTTTTGAAGTCATCCATATATGGAAATATAATTGTACAAATAAGAGAACACTAAAAACAATAACAACAACAAAAAGGCAATGCCTTGCACAACAGTGAACTAAGAAGTACACGTGTAGTAGAAAGGATACCGACTTCATTAAAAGAAAAGAAAATCTAAAAGTTCTAATTTTTTTTTTATGAAGTTCATCTACCTCCCACCCTATTCAGAAATACATACACAGACGAAAAAAATATATAGTACAAAGCTGTAGTCCAGTGCACCCGCGGGAAAAACTTAAGTAATGTTGAAGGTAGAAAAAATCAAAAGATCAATAAACATAACTTTCTTTGAATTTCGTTGTGCTTCTTATATATATATATATATATCTTTTTTTTTTCGCTTTTCCGCTTCGTCCTCTACTAACCTTACTTCTGAACAACGCAAGGAGGATGAAAGGAGCGAAAGTGAAGATAATGTAAAAAAAAAAAAAAGCCGAAGACAAAAAAAAAAAAAACAGCTACTCAGATGAGCAATGGCGACTTGCTGAACTGTGAATCGCTTGGGGACGCTTCGAGCGGGACGTTAAACCCTGTGAACTCTGGCGGTGTCCCGAAGAGCACATCCGCCTCCCTGCGCGGCTTCCGCGCTGACGAGTGCACAGCGGTGGGGCGGGCCGCCCCCCCCCCCCCCCCCCCCCCCGGGGCGCCCCCCGGGGGGGGGGGGGGGGGGCCCGCCCCCCGGGGGGGCTGCCGCGCTGACGTGTGCACTGGGGGGGGGGGGCCCCCCGCCCGCCCCACCGCCCTCTCGTCGGCGCTCTGCAGCATTGCCGCGAGCGACGCCCCATGCGCTGGCGGCGCGTCCGCCCACAGCGCCCGCTGCGCCTCTCCGCGCTGCGCGAGTCGACTGCTCGTGTCCGCCATCGCTGCGGTCCACGCGGAGTCCCCGGCGGCGGTCTCTGTGCGCTTGTAGCGCGTGTCCTTCTTGTCCTTTTCGCTGCGCTGGAGATGCATGCCACGCAGGTGCCGCGGGTCCACGCGGACTTTCATTTGGCTTCGCGTCGCGTTGTTGAAGTGCGCAATGACGCGCCCGACCTGCTGGCGGTAGTAGCGGTGGAAGTCCTCCGAGGTCTTTCCCTGCAGCGCAAGCTCCGAGAGCTCGGGGGCAACAAAGTAGCGCTTCTGCAGAGTGTAGTTCAGACGCCCAATGTGGTGGCGAAGAGCATTCGGCTCGCGAGGAAAAGTCCGAAGCCCGTCAAAAAAATCTACACTTCCAGAAAGCATCTTCGCTTAGACTTACGTTTACGTCTTTGTGGTATTATTATTTTTCTCTTTTTTGTTGTTGTTTATGCGTTTTTTTTTTTTCTCTGTTTCAAACGAAAACTTTTTTTCTTTCTGGACCTTTTTTTTTTTTTTTTGTTGTTGTTCTTCTTGGGGTTTATGGGGCAAGGGAGCTTTTAAAAAAGCTAGAGTGCCTGAATGCCTTGTTAGCTTTATGCTTTAAAAAGGGATGCAATATCATCATTGGTAATATATACGTATTATTATGGTTTTTATTAAAAAGAAGAAAATATAAAGTGTACATATTCAAAAGCAAAAACAAGACCAACAAAAAACAACAAATGAATAGCAAAAGTAAGAAGCAAGTGTTTTTTTGATAAAGTGTCGAACTGGCCTTGTGATGGGGAATCATAGCTGAATGCAGTGCTTTCATTCTACAAAGAGTAATTCTGTGTAAGTGCTTCCATGACAATAAAGGAGTGCGCATGCGGTTGTACACCCATACTGTCCTTATAGCTTCTTACTTCATCTGCTGATTTGAAGTTCTTTTTTTTTTTTTTACTTTTTCCTCGCACCTCAAGGTTTGATAACACAGAAAAAGCCTAACTGCAACACCCACAAACAAACAAACAAAAAAGGATAACACATATAGGAAAAACAACTGCCAAGTTCTCATTCACAATCACAATCGTACAACTTCTCTCTCTCGCTCTCTCCTCACCCTCTTCACTTCACTTCATTTCTTCTTCGTTTGCAGTTATATGACAATCACCTCCCGAAGTAGTTCCGCGCTCAAACAGAGAAATGCACCGGCCATCACTGGATGTAAAGGCGAACCTCTCCCCTCCGTCGGCAACAGAAAGGGTTAGCACCTTATTGAGAAATGCTTCCGGAACCTCTCTTGACATGTTGTCCGAAGAATAATTCCCAACCACCTGTGCTCCCCACGCGCGCACTATCGATTTACACAGATCCTCTTTCGTAGTACGACCAACATCTTCCACTTCGTGGAGAAGCGACTGAGAGTCTGCGCGATAATACGCTAGATTGTCAGTCGCATCAATATTCCCTTCACTGAGGGGCTGCCAGACGGAGACGGCCCTGTCATAGAGACCGGTGAGAACCGTACCGGACACATGGTCTACATCAAGAGGAAAACGGTCAAAAATGCAATCGTTCTCGTAAAGTTTGTCCAGGTATGGTGACACATACTCCATTACAGGCACTGACGAGCAACATATGCTCGGATTTCGCAGGTCCCACAGCTTGAGTGATAGATAATCACGCGACACAACATAGTTTGGTCCCAAAAATTTTGCATCTGATACACTGCCAAGAATATCACTGTATTGCTCGTTGCAAAATCTGTCTTTGGAGACGCTCATGGAAGTCACAAATTGCCGCTCTCTACGTGACGGCGGATCGCGCAGATCGCCGACACCGATCACACCAGAGCTGCGGCTTACGATAAACAATGAACTGTGCGATGGGTGAAATGACGCAGCGCTGATGAGTTCCTCAACATCATCCATCCGCCCAGACTCAGGGCGATAGTCCGCGATGCATACACCCTTTGACTCTACTGCACATTCAAGATTCCACCAGAACACTTGTAGGTCGTCCACACTCAAAAACGTCTGCTCGTCTGCACAGATACTGAGATCCTGAATGAGATTTGAATGACATCCCGCAAATACCCGCACGGGTAATATGAGTGATGGAGGGGCGGAGCGGGGGAAATAGCGCGTATGAGCCAAATGCTTTCCAACCACCGATTCCATCGCAGGAAAGGCGTGAAATGGAGAGAAACCGTCCCGTGATACACGAAAAAGCTTAATGACTCGCTCATTCGAAGTAAGGTAACTGACAGTGCTCGGTGACTCATGGTTTCGAAAGAAACGCAGGGTCCTTACGGACTGGAGAATAGTGACAGAGGTAAGACAATCCATCTCATGAACATATGCCTGATGGCTGTGATGACGCACCGGCGGCCGCTGAAACCTCATCACATCCGATGTCGGAGAATGGCTCGGTTCCAAAGACGTGGAGTAAGTGGCAAGGTCCATGTCCATCTGACTGCGACTGGCAGCGCTGGCACTCGACATGGTCGGGGGTGATACAGACAATGTAGAGCATGTATTTTGCATTTGCGGACCCACACCTATCTCATAGTAATTTACTCTTCCGTTGGCATCACCGATAACAATCGCAAGTGCGGGCCTATCATGAACTGGATCTGGAAGCATCCCAAGCGCAAGAGAAGATACAGCGCTCTTTACCGTCTCCATTTCCTGCCTCACCACGCTACGTGAAGAGCCGCACTCTGCCCCACTTCCCAAGTGCATCTCCCCCGTTGCTTCGTACTCGGCACTCTCCCCGTCCACCTCCGGACTCTGCGACGAGCCGCGGTCCCTCAGCGAGGCGTCCGGCGAGTCGCAGGGATAATGGATCTGCCGAAGCAATTGAAAGGCCCCACTGGCATGCGGGATGGATTGATAGAGCGTCTTTCGCGTTTCATTCGACACCATTGCGCGCGCCACACCGCGCAGTATGGTCGACGCGTTGCCGTCTGTCTTGGCAGCGCCGGCGACAGCGGACGCCTTCGCCTTTCTATCACTCAGCGGGTCATCGACATCAGCGAACCGCCCCGGCGAACTGCGCAACGAGTGCCCTTCAGGTCTCCGTGTGCCCGCTGCCACTAAGGTATCGATGTCTGCGAGCGAGCTGCAGCGGGTGCTGTGCCGAGACCGCGGGGCGCCTGCGATGGCGTCGCAGAGACGGTGACTGGGAACTTCGCTCTCCGCGCGAGAGCTGCGGCACGACGGCACACAAGCCTGCGCGTCTGGCGAAGGTGACCGGCTGCCGCCATTCCAGTCCGACATGGTCAAGTTCCTGTCTACTGAGTTTTTTTTTTTTTTTCGTCGCTCTGACTCTCTCTATCTTTTTTTTCTTTCTTCACGAGTGTATAGATGTGAATTCGCGGACAGAGAGATTGAAATCCACTCGAAAATAATGTTTTGCACGCGAGGAACAAAGCGACAAAAAAAAAAAAAACAGCGCGCCCACAGAGAACTACAGTGAAGAATGTTATATTCGTCTCCCCCCTGCAATCTTCCTCGTATATATATTTTTCTGACTTGCAGAAAGGATCCCTTTCAAAAGCAAACAATAAAGCAAAAAGAGGAAGAAGAAGAAAAAAGAAAAAAAAACATGAGAATAACAAAAAACCCTTATCAAAGAGTCCGCAGAAAGAACAGTATATATATATATATATATATATATATATATATACATTCGTCTAGTAGAGGTAGTACCAAAGCATGGACTTCATCACTTTCTATGTGACTTACTTCATCGGTCACTCACTCATTCGTAGAGAGGTACCCCAGAAAGATAACTTGCATTTTATATTTCTATCATTTTTATCATAGCTCACCATATTGTTGCCGGACAAGCGCAAAACTTGAGGCCATGCGCGCAATGTACGCTGGAGGCCGCGTCACCTTTGGGCGGAAAGTGCAGTCAGCCTTGCTTTCAGACTCCTGCTTAGCGTCCATCTCCCGTTTTGTCTCAGCCAGCTGAACTTTGCGACGACAAAGATACTCCCCGTAACGGGCGTAATTCTTTGGATGCAAAAGTGACTCCACGCGAGCGTTACGCTCGTCATTAAGTGCTGGGCGAAACGGGTATTCCGGCTCCTTGGCCTTTGCCTCTTCCCGTGCGCTCTCCCGCATTTTTCGCAAGCGCGCAGAGTCCAGCATCATGCTTTGGACACCGCGAGGCGCCATTGCACTGGACACAGGCGTAATCTTCGGTTTAAAAGTGCACTCGTCCACATAAGGCGTTCTATGCTTCTTTACAGCAGAGGAGAGTGTGGCAGGACTGGCAGAGTCTTGTGTGGCACCGGTGCGCGCGAGCAATTCCTTTGCAATCTCCGCGCTGGTTTCAGTAATAGCTGGCTTAAATGATGGTGTCAGTGCATCTTCGAGTTCCCGAAGAGAACGCATGCGGTTTGTCATGTGATCGCTCTGTCTGCTGAGAAACTCATGAAATTGCGTAAGGCGGAGTCTCTGAGACTTTTTGCGCTTCGCCTCCGGTGTGTTCTTTGTGATAGTGGCGGCAGAGGAGCGGTACGCAGTGCGCACGAATGGTGGCGGGTCGTTGGCGGCACTGAGTATATTGTACAGGAAAAGTTCAAAGGTTTCGCCCCCGGCTTGCGCGACTGTGAGCGCCCCGCAGCGCTCGCGCAGTTTTTCTCGCTCAACGCGCGCGAGTGCTTCGCGCTCCTCCGCCGCGGTATGCTCACGCCTCCCCCGCTGCTGCTCGCCCTCTTCTTCTTCTTCTTCTTCTTCTTCTTTACCCTTTTCGTTTTCTTCGCGGCCCTTCGCCTGGTGCGGGAAGAGCCGCTCAAAGACACTGAGCTCGTCCTCCCCGCGTTCCTTCGCCGCGCGGCGGAAGAGCGCAGACGAGTTGGGCGAAACGCGCGGGTGGAATGTGCATTCCACATCGCCTGCCGCCCCGCGCGACAATTCAGTCGCACGAGAGCGCTCCGACTCTTGCGCTCGCAGCTCCGGCACAAACGTAACGCCACCGGCGAGCCGCGCCTCGAGCTCCTCCGCCGCGAGGTACCGGGCGGCGGCCCACTCCATGGCCTCCCTGGCGCGGTTTCGCATGGGGGTGTCCGCCGGCGCGGACGGCTCCGACTCGCCGGAGAAAAATTGGGGAAGGCTGCGGAGGTCGCTGGAGCCACTGCGGTCGCTCGGGCCCTCCGTCAAGTCGCTGCAGGAGGTGGGCCGCGCCGGGTCGCAGTAGCGGTCCCAGGTAAGCTTTCGCGAGACGGCATGCTTCGCCTGAGTGCGTAGCGAGGAAAGGGACCTGGTCTCCGTCTTGCCACTCATACATGTTTTGAAAACCGAATCTTGATCGTCTTCGACTGAAAACTCATGGTGCCGTTCCAAAGTGTCTATCGTGTCGTCACTCAGGATATCAACGCCGCTTTTGCGCGACAGGAAAGAAGAGTTATAGCCCATAAGAAATAGAAATGGATACGAGTATTATTATTCTTTTTCGTTCTATCTTCTTCTCGTCTCGTGAATAGAGACTTTTCTATGTAAGTTTATCTATTTTTTAAATGATACTATTATCTTTAATGTTGCACACACACACAGACATGAACATATGAAAATGATTGAATAATAAGGGCAAAAATGCAGAAAAGAATGAAAGGAAACCTTATTAAAAACAACAAAAGCAAAAAAAGATGCACAATTGATTTTAACTAGTAAATTATGTCCCATAAATGAGCATTTTTGGTTTGTAGTTCTCTTTTATCGCCACGTTTCCACTTTTTTTTTTGTTTGTTTGATCCCGCTTCTAGAGATTCACTATGCCATTAAGCTTGTGTGCATTGCGACGGTGCACATTTTCACAAGCTATTGCATACTTATCAAACTGTAGCCTTGCTTCCAATGATAAGCTCTCTCGGAAACATTTTTGATCCACCTCGCATAAACGCATGAACCAGCCCGTGAAGAGTTCAACAAAATCGTACGGAAAACCAAGTTCTTCCTCGTCCGTCTGTCCATGCCAGAGGTCCGCAGATGGATGCGCCTGTATCGTGTTGTCCGGCACACCAACCTCCCGCGCGACGCGGAATACCTCACTCTTGTGAAGGTCAGAGATAAGCTGCACATCCACTACTCCATCACCTGCCTTGCAAAAGTATCCCAAGTATCCATCCTCGTCCATGTTGCCAGTGCCCATGACTATTGCCGGTGTGCCATTTTGGCCGTACAATTGTGCCACATAGTACGCAGCAGGGGTGCGCATGTAACTGCGTAACTGTCCGCGCGCAAAGTTACCTCCTTCGATACCAACACTGTCTTCAATAGACTTGCAGAGTTGCGCATGAAGATCAGTCTGGTCAACGACAAGCTCCACGGCACCACATGCCTTAATGTTTTCACGCCCACGATCGAGAGCCCATGCGCTGCTATGGATAGGTTGGCAAAGACCAACGTTCTTTTCAATCGAACTTCCAGCCATCTTCTGTGCATAAGAGCAAAGTGCTAAAGTTACGGCGGAGTCGATACCACCAGACACGCTTGTGACGCACACTTTCAACCCACTCCTCTTCATGTATTCGTTGAGTTTTGCACACTTCATATCAATCCATGCAACAGGGTTGAAGTTGCGTTGGGCACGATACTCTTCAAGCGCCTTTTGCAATTCTGCATGAAGAAAAGGCATCGAAGACATTCCAGCAAGACTATTTAAAATATATTTTTTAAAAGCTTCTTTATTCAACAACACTTTAGAATCTCATGAGACAATCACAAGGGGGTAAACAAAAAAAAAAAAAAGATACTTCGCTACATAATATATATATATATATTTACAACATGAAAAATATCCCCGATATAGTCTCCCTAAACATCCCATAAAAACGACCTGATTTCAAATTGATTTGCATCTGTTTACATCATTTTTTGGGCAACACGTAGGTATTCCAGAGACGTGCTTGCACTAAAAAGAAATCACAGGGCAGCAATCACAGCCCTTGCTTATTGTAAAATGGACAGCCAAACAAGAAGCATATAAACACGCAACCGACAAAAAGAAAAACACCCTGAATAAGAAGCATACATAGGCGCATCGAAGAGAGGAGGAGGGGGGGGGATAGCTTCACCCATTGAGTTTCGCAAATGAGGGCAGCGGCGAATATGTAGCTTCCAGAGGATGAATAAGAGGAAAAGCGTATAGAAAAACTAGCGCAGTATATATAGATAGATAGATATGCAGCAAAGGTGTCACATTCTTTGGGCAGAACAGAAAAAAAAAAAAAGCCCTGATGTGACTTTCTTCACTTTCTATTCATTTCACTAATTTGCAACAAACAAATGTTTTACATTCTCACCTTCTTTGAGTCACATCTCATCCATATGGGCTTCATCTGAGGCTATATTCTCTGGTTTTGAAGCAGGATCATCCAGTTCGTGTTCAAACGCCTCTTCACCTCCCATTGGCTGCGGTATCGTTTTAATGGGTTCATCCATTTCTTGTTTCTCCGCCTCATCTCCATGTACTTCTTCGCCTTTTTGTTCAACTGGATATAGTTCTGCACCGTCTTCACCAAGTTCACGATGGTCCACTTCGTCTGGTTGCGCTATCGGCTGATCATCTGGCTCCCCCTGAGCTTCGTCTGGGACATCAGCTGCTGCTGAATGAGGCTGTGATACAAGAGATGGCTCACCATTGTCACGATGGTCCACTTCGTCTGGGTGCGCTATCGGCTGATCATCTGGCTCCCCCTGAGCTTCGTCTGGGACATCAGCTGCTGCTGAATGAGGCTGTGATACAAGAGATGGCTCACCATTGTCACGATGGTCCACTTCGTCTGGTTGCGCTATCGGCTGATCATCTGGCTCCGCCTGATTTTCAACGGGGAAATCACCTGGTGCTGAATGAGGTTCTGCTTCGGGAGCTGGATCACCAAGTTCACGATGGTCCGGTTCGTCGGGCTGAGATGGGGGAATATCATTCGGTACGGTGTTTTGATCCTTCACATCTTCATCTTTGGTTAAATTGTTCGCATCTATAGCAGGAGATTCGACTGCGTAATCTGGATTCTCGACTGGAGCCTTCTTTTCGTTTTCGTGAGCTTTTGTTACAATTTGCATGGCCTTCTGCGCAGCTGAGGGAATGTCAACGTTACTCCGCTTTGTACGAAATGTTGACAAAAGTCTTTTCTTATAATCAACGGCCTCAGCTTTGTCCTGGGAGCTACGATCCCTCTTGTACTCCTCCATAAATCTTTCTTGCCATAGAATTCCCTCAAGGATTAAATCGCGTGGCGGTTCACCATGGGTAGTACGCCACTGGTCAACCAATGATCGAAGAACCTCTTGCTTCGCCTCTTCTTCAGGCAGGGATTCCTTAAGCTCTTCAAGTTTTACGAGCTCTGCGTGACGGACCCAAGTGTCATCGTAGATACAGCTTAGATAGTCACGTATCACAACCTCATCTGGGACAAGTGATTTGTGAGACTTGTCTTCTTCCATATAAAGCTCAAGAGCTCCAGCATTTGCACCTTGCGCCATGGGATACTTCTTGCTTATATGTGATCTTGCCTTAAAAAAAAAAAATTGTGTTTCTTAGAAGCGTCAACTTAACTCGCCTTGCAAAAAAGGAAAAAAAAAAGTTAAAAAAAGGGAGTTAAACAGGGTTTAATATTGGGCTGGGTTCATAAGAAAAAAGAAACTACACATAACGAGAGCCTTCTTTATACACAACGAAGACCCTCAAAAAACAATAAGACAAATTTGTATAAAATGAGTGAACATCGAGTCATATCAACGAAGCGGCTTCTCCGAGGTATTAACCCTCCCGCTTACAATGTCTTCCTGCGTCGCGGTGAATAAGGAGTGGCAGCAACAAACAACAAATTTTTAAATGCCACCGCGATACTTAACACAATACAGAACAAAAAAAAAAAAAAACACGGCCCAAAAAGTTATTGAAAAAAAAAATAGCAAAAAATCCTAACCCTTTATACTTAGCCATATGTTACTAAACGCTGTTTTCGCAAGCTTCGAAGAATAAATATGAAATCGTATATCTTTACAAACACAATGACAGTGCGCTCTTCCCTTGTCATACAAAACATAAGGGAAATACAAAGAAAAAACCAAATTAGGTCAGATAAGTTTTTTTTATTTTAAAAAAACTAGGAATACGACCCCAAATAATACACTTAATACTCAACAAATACACACGTTGATACCACGTAGTTCTTATTCAACGTCATAAGCCGTGAAAAACTTTCTCACAATTCTGTCGACTACAGTCACTGTAGCCGCACCTCTGGAGGCAGCTTGAGGTAATTTTAAAAGGAAGCTTCATGCATTATGAATTCAGAGGCTATGCTTTTAATCTTGTGTCAGTCTGTGTGTGTGTTTGTATGTCCCTGAGGTAAGGGAAGAGGTAATAAAATAAAACAAAGAGGGGAGGGGAGAAGATAGGACTTGAAATGCGCATTCAGATTAGAATTTTTTAAATGGTGACCAACCACGTCGAAAATATATATATATATATATATATATATATATTAAAAACACACAAAAAAAATCAGCAAAGCGGTGGAAGTAGTGATGTGTATCAGCAACATCAACTCTTTAAAAGTGCATTCACTTCTTTTTTTCTTCTCTATCCATACCTTCAACTTGTGTCTATGGTAACTATTTTTTTTTTTTTTAAGTTCTATTTTTCAAGATGAAACGTTATTATTATCATAATTATTCATGCTAGTGAAGTGCAGCACACCGCATGAGACTCCATTGGCCTCCGAGGCTCCACGACGCACCGCCAATGCACTGTCTGGAATTGTCACTTCCATGACACGCAGATCAAACCTTGGCCCAGAGCGGCGGCTCCATATCCCCTGATTCACCACCAAGACTCCGGACGCTGCGGCTACATTATCTATGTCCGACTCGTCTCGCACCTGCCCACTCGCGGCATCACGCACGCCACGGTGCGTGACAACTGCAAACTGTGGTCTTGTGGAAGGCAAAAACATGACGTGAGGCATGCATTCCGCGACTAAATCATTGTCGCGAGTTTGGTAATGTGGAAATGACGAGTCATCCGTTTCTCGCTTAAGACGTTTCTCCTCGCGCTCTACTTCCTCTTTTGGTAAAAGATTAAACATTGCGTCCCATGAGTCCAAGCACTTTTGCGTAGCATCAGTTGGTCGCTCCGGCGAAAGATCCATACGCAATGCGTTGAGGTGCCGCATCTCATGTTTAACTGCTGGGAGTTCAAATACAGGCGCGTACAGACGACTCTGTACAATTGTCTCAACAACGCGGCGGAGACTTCCTTCTTCAGCCGGCCAGCGCTCCACCATGCGATCACGCATGTCACCCACCACATCTTCGTTGCAAACCCCAAAGTGAACACCATTAACGGCAATACGACAGGGATTTGATCGCAACCACACGTGCTCGTCGTCTGAAAGACTGTAGATTGTCGTAGGGATCACAGGAACTTGAGTGACGTCGCTTCTATGAGGAACCATGACAACTTTCATACGGTGACGCAGACGACTGTTAGCTCCAGTTGCGTAGTATTCATTGATTGTCTCCTCAATGATATCCACATATGAGTTAAGGAGCTCATCAAATGTGAGTCGCATTGAGAGTAATACTTCCTTTTCAAAGTCCTCAAATTCCTTTATGAGAGGACCACCAATGATTAGTAAATCTGCCCCTCGTTCCAACGCCTTACGCGTTACAGCTGAGAGAATGGAGTTTATCTCATGACGTGGAAAAGGCCCACAGCAGAAATGGACTCGCGTGGTAACACGTGTAGACCGATCCACATTTTCTACCAACGGACGTTCGGGAGTCCATGGAAACTCTGGCCGCGTTGGCAGAACAAATTGGCGAACCAAAACACCCGTTAGCACACCGGAGGTACTGCGCTTGAACGGCTCCCCAACGACCCCCACCACCATACCAGGATAGAGCCCCGTAAACTGCGGCACGAGGCGTGTGTAGAGTGAGAGCCGCTTTGGCCCCTTTCTGGAGTCTGCGTGCGGGGCCATCAGCGCGGTGCCCCCAGCCGCCGCCTCCGCGTCCTCCTCGTCCACGTGCTCCGCGTTGAGCAGTCCGCCCAGCGGCGCGGTCTCCCGTGTCAGCGAACCCATGAGTTCCTCAAAGACATCGTCATCCGTTGCATCGGTGATGGGAAAGAACTCCCACGGCCGCAGGAGCTCGTCCCCAATAGCGCTTGGATCGCTCATCTGCGCGAGAATGCCAAGTGCGCGGTACTGCAGGGGCGCTGCCGCATGCGCATCGCGCGCGGCCTCGTCGAGTGGCTCTTCTTTTACTGTCGGCGAATGCGACTCCTCGGCGTCCTCCGGCTTCGACGCGGTGCGAGGGAACTCCCAGAGCGGAATGCGCGCAAGCATATCGCGGTAATACGCGCGAAGTCTTTCCTGCGTCCCAGAAAAAGCACTGTCCTGCCGGTTGCAGTACAGTGTGTCACGAAAGGCAACGCAGCTACGTGCGTCGATGGTGTCGATTGGACTCGTCGCGTCTCGAACAACAGTTGCCGGCGGGTGCTCGGCACCCAGCAGAAGATTTAGATTCGTCGCCGCCTTCCACCGGTTTGAAGACTGCATACTACTAAACGACTAGAAAGTTATCGTTTTAATATATATATATATATATGTATATATTGGGGGATGGGGGTTGGTTCTAATACCTTCCTTAATTATAAGGATAGTAATAAGTAGTCCGTTCAAACATAGAAACAAAACAAAAGAAAAAGGAGCAAAAAAGAAAAAAAAAAACAATAAGGATTAAGTTATACGGAACACATATAAACCAGTAAAACCCTTAATAGTAATACAAATATAAAATTTATATGATACTTTTTCGAATGAGCATGCCCACTCTTCGCCCAATTTCAAAAGAAAACACGAAAAAAAAAAAAAGAAGTAAAAAAAAAAACAGCTGCGTTGTTACTGTGAACGATCATTTATACGATGACACCGGTTCTACTAATTAGACGCATTGCTGCACTCACTTTTTTTTTTTTCTCATCTCTTCTTTTTCTTTATTTGTTTCGTTGTGTCGTCCTATGCATCAAACAGCAGCTTGAAATTGTTCAATAGCATCATCTAATCGAGCGCTCATGGCGGCAAACTGCGAGCTCCACACCCCGGGAAATGACTCGGCCTGTTGAATGTAGCGATGGGTTGCGTCTGCAGCCTTTCCAAGATGTGTTGACACAACCGCTAAGTTCGCCGTTGTGTCTGCGTCGCTGGACTTCATCGCGAGCGCATCGAGAAGACTACGCTCCGCAGCGGCAAAGTCACCGAGCGACATGTGTGCCAGCGCGCTCAGATTGTTTCCAAGAACACTCGGGCCGCAGCGCATGGACACTTCCTTGAACCGCTCCAGTGCTGTCCGGTAGGCGTCGCGGACCTTTAGCCCCTCGTGGAGACTCACCATTCCCGAGCACAGCACCGTGAGCACCGACTCGTCGTCGGCCTCTTCCATTGCCTTCACCTCCGCGCGCGCCATCTCCGGGCGCCGCAGCCGCAGCAGCGCCTCCACCGCGAGCGCCCGCAGCTCCACGCGCTGCCGCAGCGCCGCGGCGCCGGCCGAGGCGGGGAGCTCCGCCGCCCACCGCCTCACGAGCCGCAGCGCCCCGGCCGCGTCCCCAGTGGCGAGCAGCGCGCTCGCGGCGAGCAGTGCGCACGCGATGCGGTCCGCGGAGACATCGGCCGCCGCGTCTGTGAGGCGCGCGAGGGCCGCAGCCGCCGCGGGGCTCAGGGCGCCACCCGCGGGCTCAGATTTCAGCGCGACCTGCAGCTCGGCCCAGCCGCGCACGGCGCAGAGCGTCGGGTGCGTGGCGGTGGAGAGCTGCGAGATGACCGCGCTGGTCTGGCCAAGGCCGAGCTGCGCGAGGGAGAGGAGCGTCTCCTTCTCCGTGTTGAAGGCGGAGACCTCGTCGGCTTTGCGCGCCGTTGTCTGTGCTCCACTTGCCTCGGCAACGGCCTGGTGATAGTTGCCAACAATGAGAGCATTACGAATATCGTAGAAGATATCGGCCATTTAAAACGGACAAGTCAAGTATATTAGGTGTGTGCTTCTTTCTGTTTCTCTGCTTAACGCTTTGTATTGTTTAATGCCTCAAAAATGAAAAAAAAAAAACAAACAAGGAGGTCCACTGGCTATCCCTTCTGCTAGAGCGCACTCACACACTGGTACATTCTGATACAGACAGAGAGAGATATAGACAGTAATAATAATAATAATAATAATAATGACACCACTAAGAATAAAAACCAAAGCAACAAAGAATTACACACATAAGCCGAGAGATGCCCATTATTTTCAGCGCTATATATAAAAGCAACTCAGATACCGAAAATAATATTTTTTTTTTTAAAGAAGGCTATCTCGTTTCTCGCATTCCCCCCACCGCATAGTGATTACACACCCATGTCTTCCACATCCCCACCGCGAAAAAATTTGAGTGTTGCTTCCACCCCAACGAACGCTGCACCATTTGCAGCAAAGGCCCGCGCAAGGGCAGGAAATATTCCGCGATAAAGCCCCGTCATTCCTCGACGCTGATACAATCTTCGAGCGCAGCGCGCCCAAGCAATAAATTCCCCCGTCTTGGCTATCTGCATTCTTGTTTTTATTGTATCGAGAGGGAAAACGACGATCCACTGCGCCATTCCGGCAAATCCACCAGCAAGTAAAATAAGCGGAATACTATAACTATACTCATCACCGAGTAACTGGAGGATAGTGGAATAGCTCGCAAGATACACTCCCGTACCTGGGACATCCCGAATAAGTGTTGCACTGTAGCCTTTAAAACAACTCGTCACTCCACCACTTGCGCACAACTGTCGCGCGCAGTGTACTGTACCAAGATACCGCCGATGTGAAAAAAAAAGGCGTTCAGTCTGCATATGAATCTTTACGACTTCAAATGGATTCATGATGGTTGCGTAAGCGATACCGCCTCCGGTGGAGGCTAAAAAATTTTCAAAGGCTGTAAGGCCCCCACCAGTGCGAAAATGCTCCGACAAGTCCTGTTTAGGATAACACCCATTTTCGTCTCTGTGATAGGCGTTACACACACACATATCGTCGTCAAAGTTTTCCAGAGTGAGTTCATGTGTTCCCCGCAGGACAAGCGAGTGCACAATAAAGCCATAAGTAGAAAACATGGCCCCGTTGGCAAACCCAACAGCGCACATGGGCGCGCCAACGCCCTTGTAGAACGCGCGAACGCCCCCCAAGCGGCGCAGCTCCATTGCTGCGTGTAGGCTATTAGCGATGGGCCGACCGGAGGCGGCGGAGCTCTGCCGCCACACCTTGACGGTGTCGAGCGGGTGGCCGAGCAGCAGCACAGCGATGCCGCCCATCCAGCCCGCGAGAAAGTCCGCCAGAGGCATCGCCTCCCCACGCTACTGGCAATCGGGAGCAACAACGAAGACAGCGAGTTGGACCTGATGAAATGAGCGGGCAGTCCACATCCATACTAAGAAAATAGATAACAATGCTCAAACGAGAGAGAGAGAGAGAGAGAGAGAGAGAGAGAGAGAGAGAGAGAGAGAACAAGGCACGACGCTTAAGAAACATTTAAGATAACAACGCGTACAAAGCAGATTATTCATGCAGACACATACACACACAAAAAAAAAAAAAAAAACAGCAACAACAAAAATAGTATAATTCTATCGAAAGAGCAAATACACGGTAAAATGCCACCTCTTCGGACGGAAATGGATAACCACTCGGCGCCTCAGGAGATAGAACGAATGAATTAAAAGAAAAATAATAAAGAACAACAAAAAAGAAATAAAAGGCACAAACATAGTGAACCTCCCAAATTTTTACGCAATTTGTGGTTCTCAACATATATATTTTTTTTTTTTCGATTGAAGGTCATAATAGCATCCGTAGAAATTTGTTGAGCTCTCCACAAGGCTCTGCGGTTTTCTTTTTGTTGTTTTTTAACATATTTAACAAACAGAAAACTCACAACAACAACAAGATTTTTTTTTTTTGTTCACGACAATGCGCATCTGTCTGCTTATACATCTCTTCGCATTGTATGACATCAACACCTCTTGAGCATTCGTCTCCTCCTCCTCCAGATTAATACATCCGAGAAAGAGTGACAGAAAAAAAAAAAAAGAATGCCATTTTCTCACATGCAACACCACAGAAGCAGCTCAAGATACATATGTACGTATATATAAGGAAAACGAGCATTTTAAAGATTGAAAAAAAAACACACTAAGCTTGAGTTCTCATTCATGCACGCGGTTTTCACGCTTTAGTGTTTTTTTTTTTTCCCTTTCCCTTCCACTAATTATTCGTTAAGCATGCTTTCCACTATTTAAGTTTTTTTTTTTTTTTTTGCAACTGCACCTTCTAATAGTTCTACAATGGAGTTCTTATGCTAAAATGACACTTTCAAAAGTTCATCGACCCGAGCAAAGACTAAACAAGCATTCCTAGAAAAAAATTCGCAAGTAAAAAAAAAAAAAAAAAGATGATGTTACTTTCTCTTCGAATTCGATTCTCTTGTGCTGGCGGTAACAGTTTCCTAGACCACGATGGACCTGTGTCGGTTGTATAAGCCCATGTATCTGTCGCTGGGATAAAACGTGCGCTAGTGGGGGATCAACTACCCCCACTCTGTGTGTAAGAAGATAAGGCCTCGGAATTTGGCAACTCCATTGATGAAGGAAGCGCCTCAGGGGCGCTAACTACATTCACTTTATCCACACTTTCCAACACTACTTCCTCTTCCAATTCGATTTTCTCTATCAATTCTACTTCGTCCTCCGAGTCTGTTTGCTTTTCCAACTCTACTTTGTCCTCCGAGTCTGTTTGCTTTTCCAACTCCACCTGCACAGCTGAATTGGGAGGGGTTTTCGTCGTGCCTGTCGGAGTTTCAATTTTTATAGAATCTTTGGTAGAGAGCAAGGGAGCGGGGCGCTTAAATTGCAGGATGATAACAGACATATTATCACACCCAAAGCCAAATGGATGTGGCGACAGACATCGTTCAATAAGATCTTCCGCGACTTTATGCACAGGAACGCGGCGCTGTAAACGTTGACGCACAAAGTCAACTACTTGCTCATTGCTCATAACATCCCAAATACCATCACACGCTATGACGACAAACTCATCTCGATCGCGATTTATACGAGTGTAGCGGACCTCTGGGGCGCTTGTGACGGCTTGCTGATCCCATGGCACTTGTGTGTTGCCTTTAAAAACAAAATCCCCAATGGCGCGACTCAGTGCAAGGGCCCCGTTTACGCGGCGGTTCCATACATAACCCCCTGCACGCTCTATTCGTCTTTGTTCTCCAGGTAAGAAAGGTTTATGATCGTTGCTCAGTGGCATGGCTTCACCGTTGCGGCACAACACGCAACGACTATCTCCAGCATTGCCACAGTACAGATCGTCTTCTATAACTAGTAAAACAACTGCCGTACACCCACTTTTTTCGTTGGTGAAATTACTGTACAAATGCTTGTCAATTGCTATAAAACCGTCATAAAGCGCCTTGGCAAAGTTTTTTTCTTCATATGCCTGAGTCTTTGTGATAAAATTAAATAAATTACCACCGCAAAATTGTGCAACACTAGCTCCACTATGGCCATCAAAGACACCGAAAAATCCACCCTCATCGTTAAGTATTGTTACGTGATCGTCTTCCATAGAGCGGCGCCACCCTTGCATAGAGCTACACCCGTAAGAAAGCCAAGCATTTTCTTTATTTGTGGATATTTTATCATTTTTAGGCTGATGCATAATATCCGCCCTTCGCAGCATATCATGATAATCGGTTTCTTCCCCCGTTGACGATACAAAAGAAAACGCATGTTCAAGAAGCTTCAGGAAACCGGACAACCACAACAAAGTCAAAACAAGGAGCGCTGCCAGAGTGCCTACTCTTGTACACGTCCAATAACAAGTATAGAACGATAGCGCAAACATAACAATAGAACGGATCAGTGCACTTCTCTGTGCCAAAGAGGGACGAGGCGGCATCGGGAACAGCGCCCTACCGACAGCCATTTTCTGCGCAGTATATCAGATCCCTGTGAGAACGCAAAGAGTCCTCGCAACTAAACACAAACAAACAAATAAAAAAAAAAAAGTACAAGGGATCAAAGTGCTAATTCTAATTTTCTTCATTCATCATTAAGACCCACACCCCCCAACAACAACAACAACAACAAAAAAAAATGTGAGAAAAAAGAGAAGGAACAAATTGTATTCGCAGATGAGAGGTAGAGGAACGCAGACACCACAACGTGAAAGCACGTGCCTTTCCTGATAACAAAAAACACGGATCCAATACAAAGAGTTGGATACTTGGAGAACAAAATATACCGCGGGTAGGCAAAAAAAAAAAAAAAAAAAATAATAATAATAATAAAACAGCACTACATGCCACAGTTTCACTTTGAAAAAAAATACTAACAGGAAGAACTCTTTTCTTTTTTTCGTTCATGTTCACATCAGTACTCAGTATGTTGCTTTTAGTTGTTCTAGAAATGATCTCTCTCACATAAGCGAATGATAACCCCCTTGCCCTTTTTAGGCAAATATATATATATATATATATATATATATATATATATATATATATATATTTACATATATGTTTGTATATGTAGCACAAAAAAAAAAGTTTTTTTTTTTTTTGACATGATACCGTGAGCATAAATCAACCCCACGACATCAACACTTCTGTGCATCTCGTGAGATGGAATAGGTAGTAGAAATAAACTACAAACAAATAAATGCACACTTAGACGTCATTGTATACAACTATTCCAACTACTGGCAGCGCTTCGATCTTTGTCATTCCCATACCCAAAATGCTTACTGGTGGATGGAATAGGTCCACGAGAGGAGAGGGACGGAGAGAGCGTCGTGTCCGCCGCATCCGACTTTGACACACTATCTAAGGATCGCGAAGCGCTCTTTTGCTCTGCCTCATCCTTCTCTTCCTCTTGTTTGGCGGAATCGGTAAAAATGCCATCCGCACACTGGGCGCTGTAGTATTCCAGCGACATCTGATCCTGCACGGCGACATCGGAGTGCATGGCGTACACATATTCACCAAAGCGGTGGGATCGTCTTGGCGTTGGAAAGCCGTTCGCCGTTCCATTGAGGTGCAGTGTCACCGGACTGGTAAGCGGCGACGAACACGGTGCGCCGCGCTGAGAAGCGGCTCCCGCGTCTTTCCCGTCTTCCTCAAAGGCATTGCGTGGGGTGCGCCGCACAATATTGTTTGACGGCACACGATAGTAAACTTCCTCACGACACCTTTCGCCGCTTTGCTTTTTCGGCAATTCCTCCCGCAAGTGGTGCAGCCTCATTGCATGAAATTGATTTGGATCTTGCTCTTGATGCATATCTGCCACAGAGGCGTCTCTGGGGAGACCGTGCGAAAAAAACGAAGCGGTATCCCGCACAAGATACTCCATGAGGGCACCCATCAGCGCTTCGTTATCGACGATCGAAACAATATGCGATGGACGCTTCTGTGCATCGTATCCCGATACTTCCGGTGGCCCTGTCTGCGATGTCTTGAGGGCATGAACCTTTGCTGCGACATCGTCCGCAAGCACAGGAAGCGCAAGTCGGTCAAAGAGGAGCGAGTCCTCAATACATGCTTCGTGGACGGTGCACAAGTCGAGGCCACGTTCCACGTCGGGGAGAAACTTCAACAGCATATCCGTCACAAATCCATGCTTTAGCGCGTGGTACCGCAGGAGGGCGGCGAGGAAGGCGAGAATTTTACACCACAGGACAACAGGCGTACGAGGGGACTGAAAAAGCGACATGAGAGGCCACATCACAAGACTCTCAAAACAGCTTTGGAATGCAGCAACGCTCTTGTCGCTCATCATGCTCAGCTCGTGCGGCGCTGGCATCAGGTCGTCGTGACTGCTAAGTGAACAGAGATCTGTGCTGCGACTCCTACACCTCAGCATGGACAACGAGTTCGGCGAGTCGGCGCCACGCAAAGGCCCCGCAGAGGCACGGCGCAGCAGCACATCGACTGACGTGACACCAAACATTCGCACCGCCATACCAAAAAACTCACTCAGCACACCGGATAAAAGTGTCGAAAGACTTTGTGGTGTGCTCGCCCGCCCTTTGTGCGCGTCGGAGTGCGCGGCGCGGGAGCGTCGCCATGCGCCGGCGAGAAGTGAGAGACACTGCAGGAACGATGAGGCGGCGGCGGCGCTATGCGTCGCGCGATCCAGCGCCTCACCGCGGAGGCCGTTCCAGTCGCACAGGAGAATGAGCTCCGCAAAGGCAAGCGGCAGGGCACAGTCCTCACGCGCACTCGCGTACGCACAGAGATAGTTCAGCGCGGCGAGCGTTGCGCTCCCGCCGCTGCGGCGCTGCTCGCAGCACCACTGCATGTGTTGCTGTTCAGGCACCGAAGGTCCACCAAAACTCTTAGTACCACCGTTCTCAGAGCTCCTCGCTTTGGTGGAGTCATCGTGTCTCTTTCGAGAATAGTCGGGACTACTATTACTATTTTTACTACTGCCTATGTTGTTGTTGCTGTTGTTGTTGTTGTTATTGTGAGTAGCGAGGCCTTGCTGGAGAAGCACAAGCTGCACAGCCGCGCATTCAGGAGCCTCGTCCATGCAAAGCGCGTGACGGTGCTGCGCAGCAAGAGCGGGAACCTCAACCTTGCCAAACAGTCGCGTGCAGCCGTAGCGGTGATACACTGCAAGCAAATCACACGCGCTCGGCCACAGGCGCGGCGCAATAAGGAGCGCAAAGCCACACCAAAAGAACGCGTGTATGTACCTCGTTGGGAAAGAATTGTTCGCGCCGAACGGCATCGCAGCGGTGCAGTGCGACTCGTGAATAAGAATATCGCGCAGTAGGCAGCCGAGTGAGGTCATGACCGAGCGACACAGCAACAGTTGAACATCCGGCGCTGACAATGGTGACAGGAAAGATGTTGGCTGTACAACTGGACTCGTGAGTTTCGCAGAACACAGCGCGGTAACGTGTCGCGCGAGTGCGGCGAGTAGTTTTCGGAACGCGTCCTCCGCAGCGACAGCCATTGGCGTGCGCTCTATCCATTGCTCATTCACCACGCAGGCACCAATTGCAACACCAGAGGTGGCTGCGAGGCACGACGACACGCTGCGAGCAATCTTTAGGGACAAGAGCGCAATGTATGTGCGCACGGCTCGGCGCGGGTGGCGGACATCCGCGCAGTCGCCGCTTGCCCACGCGGAGGACTCGTGCAGGCACCGCACCACAAAGGAGCGGCCGCGGCGATTGCGCCCGCGGCCCGCGAGGCCCAAAAAGAACTCCTCCAGCGCCGCGTCCACACTCGCGCACGGGCACCCGCACATCGGCTCCTCCGCCTGCCGCCCGCGCGGGGACTCCTGCGGCTCGCCGCCGCGCAGAGACGGCTCCACCGCAAGATCCGCTTCGCCGAACGCCATCGCCGCGGCACTGTCGCGCACGGCAACACGACGCCCTGTGAGCTGTAACCAGCGCCGCACAGCCGGCGGCACGCGGTACTCGCCACTGTTGTGCACCTGCCCGCCGACCACACCAAAGGCAGACTCCACAACGGCAAGCGTTACGGGATTGTGCTGCGCACCGCGGCCAATGTGTACGAGTAGCGCACAGGCGAGATGCAACAGCATCACAGAGCAGTCCCGCTGCAGAGCGCGTGTCGGGCCATTGGCTTGAGAAGGCTTTATAGATAGTTTGGCGCGTGACGTAGCGTCGCAAAGGTTTGCGTTCATTGCCTCCGTCACACTTTCCACAGGAACGTTTTGGTGAACAATCACAGTTTCGTCACTCGAAATACTCCACCCACTACTTTTATTTTTACTGTCCTCTTGCTTGCATTCTGCATCGCACTCTTTTGCCTTCATCACATCAATGACGACTGCGGCAGCGCCAGAAGGAGAAACGCTTGTATCGGAGGAACTCTGACAGTGATTCTGCGACAGAACCTCTTTTTTTTCAGCGTCCTCCTCTTCTTCCTCCTCCTCCTCAGCATCACCATCACCATCATCATCCCTTTCTTCTTGTTCTTCTTGATCATCTTCATCCACTACCTTTTCCACATCGTAATACTTCGTGTTAGTACCGAGAGGGCTCCACGCGAAAGACATGCCATCGCAGTTTTCGATAGCCCCACGACCAGTGGTTGAATGAGTAGAACTATGCTGAAGGTCAATCAACGTATTTGTCGTGGAGAAATACTTCGCGACAACCAGCATATCACGCTGCAGTGTACGCCAAAGACGGTCATATCCCTCCCCGGTGTTCAGCCGGTCCATTGCCCAGGTTGCGAAAAAAAGTACGCTCGTCGCGGGCGCCTCAAAGCAGTGAGTTTGCAGCGCACTTGGACCATCACGTGATTTGATTCCTTTCCCAGACACGTTTGGAGAAGGCTGACCAGACAAGCATTCACAAGTTTCACTAAAAGCTTCTGCTGTATCCCACCAAATGTTTTCTTGCACGACCCACTGCGGGCCGCGGGGGGGTGCAGCGCGTTGCGCACTGCTGATCTCCTGTGGCGGATATGAAGCCATGGGACTCCTGCTCAACGACGAATGCATCACTTGCGAGCCCTCCGACGTGTGTCCGAGTGGCTGAGACAAATGTCGCCTTTCCTGTGGTTGACAACTATAACGTTGATCATAGCGCGTGACACTGGTATGGCACGACTGAGCCTTGCCAGTACGGACAACAGCTTCGCGCAGAACTCTGATCTGATGAAGGCAAAAAAAAAGAAAATTATAGTACACACCACGCGAACGCGCACCGAGACCTCCTCTAGTTTCTTTTTCCAGTTTTGACATTTCATTCTTAATGTAGTTGTCTATGTATAGAGTGATAATGCGCTTCTCAGCTAGGTCAAACGGAATCGCCACAAGAAGAGAGATAAACCTTTCTCGTTCGTGACCTTCATACGCGACCCATCCGCCCCACAATGCGGCAAGTGCTTCATCGGGAAAATTGCCACGACAAACTTTTGTAACTTGCAGAATGACAGACAAATTTTCACGTGTGGCTTCAACAGACTCTATCACCAGTCCAAGAAGACGAAGGGCAATACGCTGAAGCTGAAAAGGACTTGTCGTTTTGCGCCCTGCCTCGAGAACTTCATTGGCAGCCATTCGAAAAAGTGAATGCACAAGAAATGCAGTATATTCGGCACTGCCATGGCGGCGATTTGTTCGACGAAGAAGACAGAGAGCTTCTTCGAGAAGCGCGGTACCCGGCAAGACATCACCGCCTAATAGTTCAATCAAATCCTGCGCGCGCCGACGAGTTGGTGCATCGTAGAGCGGACCGGTGATTGCGTCTTCGTAAAGGTACGCAAGGGCATAGAAAACAAGTGTCGAACCCGAACCGTCAAAAGTTGCTCTGATGGCGGTGTGGCCGGGGGTTGCATATGTATCGTGACTCCCCTCTGACCGCGTGGACTTTATGGAAGCTTCCGCCTTGCCAGGATACCCCAGAGCGTAGAGGGGATCCTGTGATTCCTGTGAGGTTAAGAGTACCGAGACAGACTTTGCGAGGGCGGCAAAAAAGGTACTATGCATTGGGCCTCCAAGCGGTGCTTTGCACAGTATGACACCCACCAAGGCTCGGGATGGAGCATCGGCGACAAGGAGTGTGACGGCCAAATCAAATACACGCGGTGCAAGACTCCCTAGTTCACCGTAGTTGTGTAGGGTTTCTTGGAGCCATTTAAAAAAAATGCGCGAAAAGGAGCCAAGAGCATTTGCGTTATCTGCAATTCGTAGCCCGCCGGTTGGAGGGCATACGGAAGAGATGACAGTTTGCAAGGCGAGTATAGTCTTCTCCATATAAATTGACATACGATGGCGTATCGGCGACTGTAAAGCAACACCTGAGGGATTGACACAGATGCAACTCTGATGTGTCCACATGAACCAATTAACCTGAAGGGAAAGAGAGGTAAAAACCCTCTCCAAGAGCCTGGATTTGAAATGTGGTTCAAAGTAATGCGCCTCATGAGTGTATACAAGCCTAAGAAGATCACAGAAAGTACCACGGAGTACAATGATAGGGGTCATCTCAGACAAAATGTTCTCGAGACCTCTGCCGTTGTCCAGGCCAGGTGGGACAAAGGGAAGCACAAGCCAAGACCTCACTGAGACGCCGTGGCCCGGGTTTAGTATTCGCCCTACCGTCTGAGCCGAAGCGGCTACAAGCATTGGCTTAGAGTATGTAGACACAGGAGTGTTTGTAAAAAGTACGTCGTCCTGCGTAGTATCTTCGCCGAGCAACGCTGCTTCAATAACCTCCTCAATGATAAGTTCCATTTGGGATCGTTTCATTGCGATAAAGCTTTCCTTTATCCCGGTAACTATAGGTGGGGAAACAAAAAATCGCCTCGCAAAGACATGGAGAAGCGGAAAAAGGACAGACAGACTAGCGTAAGCCACAAGCTGTTTGTTGTTGCGCGACTTGGAAGAATTCGAAAGAGCTGCAAGAAGCTCCTTTGCGATGGTATCACCGGTGCTCAGTATCCCAGTAAAAATAACGAGTGTCGCGTCAGGGGCTAACTCGATCGGCCCAGCAAACAAGTACTGAACTTCGTCCACAAAGGGTGTGACACTGCTTTCAGGACGAACTTCAAACCGAAAAAGTGGAAGAGTGATATCCATTAGAAGCCGATTGTATTCAAACTGTCGGTTCACAATTTGCCAGCTAACTCCACTGTCTCTACCCATCCCTCCAACAAAAGTTACATTCCCACCATGTTGGTGACCTGGTCTGTTCCGCTCTGCTGAATTTGTTAGGCGATTTGCATCGGGGGAGACACTAGTATTATCAACAAGGGCAAGCACTCCGTAAAGTGCGTAGCAGGAGCCCCACGTAGAAGACAAAGCTCTCGAACGCTCTATATGCTGCCGCGCTCCGCTCAAAGCAATTTCACCGGCAACTGCGCACGCGACGCGTACCGCAGCTGAGCCTGGCCTATAGCAGTACTTGACCAACGTAAGGGCCAACGCAGAGGTGAACACATAGTTTGGTGTACTGCAGTCATCTGCAAGGCAGAGTACGCCAAAGGCGCTATTCTCCAGATTTGAAATTGCCGCCCTCGCTACT
Source organism: Trypanosoma boissoni (assembly GCA_030849725.1). NCBI lineage: Eukaryota > Euglenozoa > Kinetoplastea > Trypanosomatida > Trypanosomatidae > Trypanosoma > Trypanosoma boissoni. Next base: position 107,140 of record JASANW010001428.1, on the reverse strand, counting down.
TCAGGGCCTTCGCACGGTTCAAAAACGAATTCGTTGAATAGTGACATATTTGGCAATGAGCCATCCTTCGACGGTGTCATGTCATTACTGTGTTTCGCGCCTGCGGCGCCTCCGATAGTACGGGAGAGCGCAAAGTATCGCTCCCGCAGTATGTCATACCTCTGACTAAAATAGTCTTCAAGTTCTCCTAGCACATCGGCGATGGCCACGCGTGTCTGATCCGGCACAACAGGCGCCTCAAACTGTGCTGTTCTGTCCCGTGCAAAACCTGTCTTTCTTCCCCCCTCTGCCGGCGGCGCCTGGGTGGGTGCACTAAGCAATTGGCTCGTGTTCCCCGCCTCGGCCTCGGCCTGACGGTACAGACGCGCCAGCGTCGCGAGAGTCCCAAGCTGGCGCAGCGCAGCATGTCGCACGCGGCAACTGGAATGGCCAAGCAGAACAAGCGCAACGGCCTCAAGTGTGTCAATAAGCGCACACCCGCGCAGCGCGCCAATCACGCGCCACTCACCAACCAGCGACGGCGCGTTGAAGGGAGAAAAGAGCCATTCCCACCGCGCTCGACTTGGGTGGGAGGCGGCCTCGCACATGGCATTGCTCACCCGCGAGGGGGCAGGCGTATGGCGCTGTGGATCGAGAGGGGTGTTGCACTCATCACTCAATACACCTCTCCAGTGGTTGGCGGTGCGCAGGAGAAATGACATGAGGTGCGCAGTGAGCGGCTCCACACGTTCATCTTCACCAGCGCTGAGACACACAACAATACTCTCCGCAAGGCGGTGCAGCACGAGTGCACTGCTCATCATACTATCGTCATCGTGGTGGAGAAAAAAAGGGAGAATGTCTCGCGTGACAGTATCCTGAAGAAGTGTACGTGGTCCTGCGAGTTGCATAGGTATTACCAGGGTTCGATCGAGCACTACTTGCGGTGGTCCCCAAAAACACACAGCACGCACAGCATGTGCGAGATGCTTCGTCGTTTCGAATAAACAGACAGAGCCGTCATCCGCGTCGCGACGAACACTAGATGAAAGCTGCTGCTGTTTCAGTTGACACAAAGGAATGCGTGTAAATATTTCTTCGCGCATGAAATCAATTGCCTGCTGCATACCTGGTAGTGCGCGGATCTTAAGCAGCACAGCCTGAGGGTGGGAATTGCTGCGCCAGACAACTCTGAGGTAATCAACAGACGCAACGACAGAGGCAAAACGCGAGTTATGCGCAGTGATTACCCCGGAAAGACGCTCTCGCGCGCTACCTGTGGCGCTAAACGCAGAGAGCACGCTTTCTGCCTCAGGAACGCCAGCCGTTAATATTTCAGAAATCGAAATGCCTAAATTTGCATTGCCATTCTTCCGCTCTGTCATCTCGTACAAGGCACAGATTGCCCACATGGCAATCATCTGTCCATTGCTTAGTGCCTCGGCACTGCCGAATACCTTTGAGGTAAGCTTTGACTTGCGCTTCGTTCGCATCAAGCGCGGCAACCAGTCCTCAGTGGCAATGGAAAAGAAAAGCGGATGTTGAATGACAAACATAAGGAGGTCGAAAGCTGCAACAGTTTTTGCGCCAGTACGGCCACACTCACGACCAATGCCCTTGACGAGAACAGCATCAACACATTGCTTACATCGCTCGACGCATGATGCCAACCCCGGGGTAATCGCTTCACCTTTATTATTACATCTGTCAACAGCCTCCGTGAGAAGTCCCACCGCATGTATCGTAGCGTGAAGAATAACAAACTGATCCAAAGCATCCACAGCGCAGAACCACGAAGAGATATTCTCGAATAATCCTATCAACCTATGCTCGAACGCCCTCGGTAAGCATCCATGCAGTAGTGCAGCAACCAAGATTGAATAACACGCAGCGTTCTTCAACTTTCGCCAGGCGTCAATTTCCTCAAGGACATTCGCAACCCAGCTCTGCATCGCCTTCATTGATATTGTCACTTCCTCAAATGGCTCCGATAAAGTACAGCCTGCGAGCGTAGCCGCAATAAGCTCACGAATCCGTTTATCCTTTTTTGCAACGACGAGCATGCGGCTTACGAGTTCAAGAAGCTTAGGCAGCTTCACATGCGGCTTGTCACAGAATCCGTACACATGGCAGAGTTGCCGGACGAAGCGGCACGCGGCGCCAAAACTGTCCGCCGCTGCGCTCCTCTCTGTGCGCCCCGCTCCTGTCACTGCGGCCGCAACGGCGGCGACCGCCTCATCGACGCCGACTGCAGCGAGTGCGGGGAGCTCTTTGCTGAGGACAACCGGAAGCGCCCCGGGCGCGTCGTTGCTCCACTCCGCGCTGTGTCGCTGCCACGCGGCCGCGAGGTCCTCCGCGGCATCGCGCTCCGCGGCGTCCGCGACGACTTGCTGCCACTCGGACCCGTCCGGGGCGGCGCACGCGCGCACGAGCCGCCGCCACTCCGCGCGCGCGCTTGCCCCGCCGGCGGCGGTGACGTGTGCGTAGCAGGCGCCGGCGAGGAGGAGCTGTCGCCACGCGGCGGCGCCGGGGGCGGGCGGGGCGAGGAGCGCGACGCGCAGGTGCGCCACGAGCCGCTCGCAGAGGGCGCAGGAGAGAAAGAGCGCCGGCGGGGCGTCGCTCAGCCGCGGGAGCGCCTCGCGCGGGGCCGCGGGGCGACCGCTCCGCCGCGCGCGCAGCAGCAGTCCGCCGGAGCGGAGAAAGGCGGAGTCGCGCGGGGCGAGCACGGCGCAGAGACTGTACGCCCACACGGCCTCCACCGTCGCGCAGAAGAGGCGCTGGTCCGCCTCGCGCGGCGAGCGCACGGCATCGCCAGCGGTCACATCCGGGAGCGACTGCACAGTGTGTGTCTGCGAGAAGACACCGTCACGGTGGCGACGCTGACGCAGGCACTCGCACAGAGACACAACAACCATTTTGATGAGCGGGACGCCGCCGTCAGAAAGGCCACGCGGCGGGGCCACAGAGATCTGCAACAGCGCGGCCGCATCGCACACGTCGTCGCTCTCGGACGGCAGAGAGGGGAAATCCAAGTTTTGGCAAAAATCCGCAACGTAGAGATTCCGCACAATCGTCAGCAGCGCAACAAGATCGCTTGTCGCAATGCTGCGCTCAAGCTGCCAAAGCGAAGAGGGCTCACCGGGGGAGAGGAACTCCACGCCATCGTTGACAGGCCCATGTGCCCTTTTCCGCATTAGAAACTCAAATAACGCGCTGCGCTCTGGGGAATCGCGTTGAAAAAGACGCAACATTGACTCATCATAGTTCCCACAGTCTATGGAAGTTAGAAACGCATACACAATGTTTGCGTAGGCTTTGCCCAAGTGCTCACTATGACTCATGAGAGCACCCGATATTTCACACCACACTTTTTTTGTACCTTCCTATATATATATTATACTTTTCTTTTTGCCTCAGGTGACCGTTCAACTACCGTTAGGAAGCGAACTGCAAGACAAAGACGAATTCCACTCGTCGTAAGGCAGTGCCCCAAAGTGGGCTATTTATTTAGAAGAAAAGAAAACAAAACAAAAAAAAAAAAAATACAAACGGACTCTTAAAAACAAGTGATGAATATACACATGGTGGCGGAGAATCCCTTTTTCTTAAATATATAATATTTACTTTTGAAAACTACACACTCTTGTCTCTGATATTTTCTTTTCATATTTTATCCTAAACAATCTTCTAGTTTCACTAGAACGCCCCACCCCTCTCCCTTTTTTAATTTTTTAATTTTTTTAAAGAACCGCACTGTACAACAAAAGTCCCAAAACAAATGTATTGAAAAATATTTTTTGATCATTGTAGTGTGTCCAGGGACGCGTGAAAAAAAAAAAGATTGACACATATTTTTCTATGCGTATTCCAATTGAACGGTTTAACTCTTTCACGGCTTACAGATACACACAAAAAGATTCGAATAAACAAAGAAATAGCGACAATAGCAAGAGCAGCAGCATTATCGTGAGACAAAAGACAATAAGTCATACAATATATATATATATATATGTATATATACAAGCGCATCTATAGCTATTGCGATACTGTGAAATAAAACCACTTGGACTCAGACAATGCGCAGCGCCTTTATCCGCGCCGATTCCGGCAGAATCGGCGGAAGCGCTGCGTTTCCTGCAGCATTCTCTTTGTTTGCATATATCCGCCTTAAGCACATCTCTCCTTGTCCGCGCGCCGCACTCATCGCTCGCAACGGATCAAATGTGAATTCGTTATGCCGTCCTCAGTGTCTCCTCCCCCCCCCCCCCCCTCCCCAGTAACCGCATGACGACACTGCGACTTCGCTCGTTCAGTCACCCGCGACAGGATTCTCAACATCGTGAGCGTCACCGGCAGTCCCTTGTGGCATTTGCTGCACGCGCGAACTGCTCCGTGCCGCACTCTCGAGCGCACGTTTTGCATCCGCCGCGAGGTCCGCCACAAGCGCGCGCAGTGACCCGTCCGCCTCTTCGTCTCCGCCGCGCAGTGACCCGAGAGCCGCGTGCCACTGCAGCGAAGCGATTCGGCCGAGCAGCTCGTGCACATTCTCCACTGCGAGCGGACTCTCCTCACCGCACTGCGTCGCAACGGACGGCATCGCCGCGCGCCGCCGCTCGAGCAGAAGACGCTCCACGCGCGCAATCTCTTTTGCCTCCCGCCCCTCTGCGCCACTGTCCTCACTGCTTTGCGTACTTTGTGTGCTGGAGTCAATGGTGAGGTGCGCAAAGCGGGCGCTGGGAGCGTCCGGCCCGTCCTGCAGCACTGCGGTGCAATCGGCCGAAAGGCGAAACCGCACAGATCCCGCGGGGGCGCCGCGCGCGAGTTGACAGACTGCGCGCTGCAATCGCTCCATTCCGGTCGGGCACTTCGGCCCCGCCCCGCGCGCAGTGTTCGCGCAGAGCTCCAGGGCCTGTATGTCTGTGCGCTGCGCAAGTGCCGCGCGGCGCACGCGACGGGGAAGGTCTGCGAGAAACGTGTGGAGTGCAATCCACTCGGGGGCACCGGCGCCCGCACTGCTGGCGGCGGCGATAAGTTCTGCGATCGCGGAGACCACAGCGGAGGCGAGTGGCGCGGGAAGCGGTGGCGGCGACAGCGACGGCGGAGCGCTTCCGGGGGAGAAGAAGTGCGCAGACATCGGGGACGCGGGGTCGTCGGGGCTGGGGCGAATGGGACTGATGGATGATATAACGTCGGATTCATTACACGCAATACCGTCCGTCTGCGACCCATACGCGATGCGACGACCCGCCCGCTGTGGTACCTTTTGCAGTTCTAATCTTTTTTGCTTCTCTAATGCCTTGGGCTGTTTTAATGCATTTTGCTGTTTCAATGTAAGTTGCTGTTCCGATTCCCTTGGCTCAATCTTATGCTGCCGCTGGGTTTTTGGCTGTGGCTGCCGCAACTCCTCGGGGCTTGACAGAGTCTGCAGGTTTGTGAAATCGAGAAGGCCACCGGGGCGGCGCTCTGTTTGCGCAACTGTCGCATTGCTTGTGCCAAACAAGCGCCGCCCAGCAGTAGTGCTTCTGCTGCGCGATCGCTCTAATTTGCTGCCTGGCGTAAGAGTATGCGGGGGGCGCGGGCGCGACTGACTCCGCTCAGATTTGGCACCTTTGCGAACGTGGCGTGGATGGCGCGACGCGGTTGGGCGCTGGAAGTAAACGAACGATATAACACTCACAATGCCGACACCGGCCCACAGAATCTTTTCTTTTTCCATCGCACCGCATGCGAGTCCTCGTTTCTCAAATAGTGAAGAATGGAAGTAATCCAAGATATGTATCTATCTATCTATAAATAAATAAATATAAATATATATATCTGTGCTTGCCTGTTTTGCTTTTTTTTTTTTTTATAGCGGCGGGTGAAACAAATGGAAAGCGGGCAGGAACCCTTGTTTAATCTCCACCCCCTCTTTTTTTAAAAAAAAAAGCTTCAGGCTTTTTACCCTTGTAACCAGAAAAAAAAAAAATAGTGCAAAAACATATATCAATAACATGGAGATGATCGGCAGACACACAAGTAAGAACCAAGTTCATAAATTATGGGAAACCGATGGATAAAGCAACAGCAAACTACCCCGTGTTGCGAAGCGGCTTCACACACACACACACACACACTCTCTTTCCTTCTCTTCTCATCAGAGCACGCGCAGTCGCGGGTGCATCGCGGCGCTGAGTCGCTGGAGCGCTATGCCGACGGCGACCGCGACTGGCAGTCCGCAGCCGCTCCCCTCCGCCTCCTCTCCAACCGCAAGCAGTCGCTCGCAGCGCGACATCACATGCGGCGGCGGCAGCGATCCCTCCGGCGGCACAACGAGCACCACACCGCCACGCGCCTCGCGCCGCAGCCGCTCCGCCGAGTCGCTCAGCCGCAGCCGCGCGCTGTCCCGCCGCAGCGCCGCAAAGCACTCGCGCGACGCGGTCTCCGCCCCCGCCCCCGCCTCCGCGTAGAGCGCGGACTGTCCGCAGTCGAGAAGCCACCAGCGGCCGGACATGTCACCGGACTGCTCCGCCGCGGGGCCAATGTACACAGGCGGTGTGTAGTGCTGCGTGCCAACGGTCCCCACGACATTCAGTTTGCGCCGGCCGTAATAGCACACGGCATCGACAAGGAAAGCATTGGCGCTGCGCACAATGCCGGCGAGGCTGCGCTGGTCCGATGCGTTTTCACAAAGAACGGTTAGACCAAAGCGGTCCACACCGCACACACGCAGAATTAACTGACGGTGCCGCTCGTGCAGCGCGAGAATGTCTGCCACGCTGTGGCCATAAAAAGAAGGATGAACTGGCCGCGCATCAACGCGTACCTCGGTTTGCCCACCCGCACGAGGAAGGCACTGTCGAAAGTATTGCTGATACTCACGCAGCGCGTCCATATCTTTGCCATTCTCAGTCTCCGTGTCATGGGCTGCTGTGGCGCGAGGCTCACACACACGCGCCGCTGGCGAGTGCGCATCCATTGCGGCGGTGAATAACGCAATACCGAGTGATGTGACGACATTAAGCGAACTGATTGTGCCGTACTGTGGAACGTAAAGCACACGCGCGGCGGTGTGAAGGCGGGCAGGGCTAATGCCATTGTTTTCGTGACCCACAACAAACCGAGCGGCTGACGGCACACGGCAAGCGTCAATGCTCTCCGCGCGGCTCGCGTAGTTCTCAAACACAACGATTGGAAGATCTTGCGCGGCATCTTCACTATCGCCCCCGCCCTCCGCACCGGCAGCGCTCCTCTCGTTGCTGCTGTGCAGAAACGACGCCTCGCCAAAGCGCGCCACGCGTTCAATCGCAGCGTGAACATCCCTTTCCCCCTGCCCCGTGCCACGCGCACGAAGGTGCTGTATGTCCGCAGCGCTCTTGAGCGAGAGAAACGAGGGTGGAGCCGCGGTGCCGAAGTGCATGCATGTGCGTATGGCGTTGAGGGCGTTGAAGGCGCTGCCGCAGCCCTCGAGGCCGACGAAGAGCCGCGGCAGTCGGCGCCGCGGCCACCCGCCCGAGAGCCGCTCCGCCCACCGCGTCAGCCGATCCCCCGCCGCGGCGCGCAGCGGCAGTGACCGCGCAGGCATTCGCTTAAATATATATATTTTTTATTTTTAAAGAAAGGGTGGGGGTGGAGGAGGGGGGGGGGGAAGCAAAAAAAAAAAAGAAGAAAAGTAAAGTTGATAAAGGAGATGTGAGAGGGTCAAAGAATTGGAAACACTGCTTAGCGCAAGAGAGAAAACCTGTGTACTGGGCAGAGCAAGATCGGAAAAAAAAAAGTTTTCAAGTAGAAGCGAAAGAAGTAGGTAGTGGATAAAATAGAAAGGAGTAAAGAAACATTATTCAGTGTATGGTATCATATTTCAACTCAACTCCCCCCCATGAAAAGGTAAAGAAAAAAAATTCCTACTCCTCTTGAATTCTTTTCTAAGGATCTCTCCGAGATTAGTTACCCGCAAGGACATATTAATCGTTTTCTTTTTTATTTTTATTTGGCTCCTGTTATTCAATCTGTCAGATGTGTTTATAATTTTCTTTTCTTCAATAGCTCTATTTTTTTGTTCTCTTTTTATTTCACACACCACCTGCTTTTCCTTTGTATTGCCTTCTCCAGAACCCAATTTATTTTATCCTGAGGCGGACATGATGTCGGTAGAGTTTGCCCACTGTCCTCTCAGCTCCCTAGTGCGCATATATATATATATATATATATATAAGAGCAATGTCTCTGTCCGCCTTAGCGTCTTCGGCCTTGTTCCCTTCGCTATGATCGCGCCGATGGAACTCTTCCCAATTCTTTTTCCTTCTCTGACCTTAAAAAAAAAAAAACATTTTTTTTCTTGGTTGCATTTTCTTTGATAAGTATACGTGAGTTTTTCTTCATATACTCCTCGTCATCTCCTTCTGCTCAGCATATTTTTTCTCCCTTTGACTTCTCTTTTTTCGTCTTCATTTCCATTGCCCTATACTGTCGTCGACGAAATCGGTAAAAGCCGGGATAAGTATTATGCGTATGAAGGAAGAAATAAGGACAGTTAGTTCCTCTAAACTAGACCCCACTAAGGATGGCTTATTGATGGCAGAGGCAATGAAACAAATAAACAAACAAACAAACAAGAAAGTAAGTAAGGTCGATGCACGTAGAGAGCTAACCCCTACCATTGCATCCTTTTCCTTTCCTTTCGCTCGAGGTGATATTCCTTATATATATATATATATATGTATATATAAATATATATGTATATCTGCTCTCTCTCTCTATCTCTCGCGCACTTTTTTGTTTTCGGTGTCTCCTTACTTGGATCACACATTTGCATAATGCGTTTCCCTTTCTTCATCCCCTCGAACCCCGCTCCTTTCACATTTTCCTTTTCCCTCAACCGCAGCTTTAAAAAAAACCTTATTACAATTTTATTTTCTTCTTATATACTTCTCGTCAACGCCACTGTTATCCTAACAACAGTTAAAATGTCGACGCGTGCGTTGACAAAACAGTGAAAGATGGTTAGAGCCACGCAATAAGAGCAAACCCAACGGCATCTTTTCTAATACGAAAATGCCCAGCAAGCATACCATATTAAATTTATGCGTTTCTGTACGTGCAACTGTTCTTTAAAAACAACAACAAAAAAAAAAATGCTTGCACGGCAACAAGAAAACTATTGGCTTTCATTTGATCTTTAATCTTAGCAATCTCCTTCGCTCTGCCTCCTTCCACCTTCCATTGCCAGCATTTTCTCCCCTCCCTCCCCCCCACTGATTTTCCAATCACATATTCACACACTCGCCTTTATCCATTTTTTTTTTTTTAATTCGTTCCCAACTCTTTCTCACGGAAAATCTACTGTACCTATTTATCAAAGTCAGCAGCATACATACATACATATATATATATATATATATATATATATATATGATTTGTTTTCTCATGCCTTTTTTTTTTTGCGCGCAGTCTGACTTCACCTCAAAAGTATTCTTATTTTTTTTTTAAAGTTGACCAAAGGCAATACATGAGAGAAAACCAGTTCATGTTTTTTTTTCTTACGCCTTTTTTCTCTTTTTATTCCTTTTTTTTTTTTCTATTTTCAGAGAGCATGAGGGACAAAGGACAGCAATCACGGAATAGTATTCACACCCGTCGAACTGCATCTCTTCTTTTTCAGTGTAATGTATATCGAACACTTCTTCGATTTACGTTGCAGTTGCGCCTTCTATTCTTTTTGTTTTTGTTTTTTTTTCGTTTGCTTCGCACCCCTAAAAGAGGTCAAAATAATTCATTTTTGGCTCCAGTTTTTGACCATTTTTGTACCGCACAAGCAGTAGAATTTTGCGCCGCAAAGAACGAGAAGGGTTTTAACAAAGTATCGTAGGCAAACTAAAAGATGGTGGAACTTCAAGGCATTCATTACGAGTGTAAATATGTGCACACAGAAAAAAAAAAAAAAAACCTTTCTTTAAAAAAATTACCCGGAAGACACCTCAACGCTGTGACAGGTGCTAAAGGACTCTCTAGAATTATTAAACTACTGAGCCGGCGTGTTCTGTGGCTGAACATGCATGAGTGGCTGCTGTTGTTGCTGCTGCTGCTGTGGGTCCTTATCCCTGTAACCTTCGGACCCATTGCTGGCGCCCTTGCCCGCGGCGATGCCGTTGCCGCCGGCACCGTAGTACGGGTAACTCTCAAAGCCGCCTCGCTGGTTGCCGGCACGCTGACCGCCGCCGCCGCCATGCGGAATAGCGGAAAGCTCATCAGAGGTGTGAGCAAAGGCACAGTACTCACCCCATGTGCACTTGCCACCATTTTGAATGTTCATGCACATCTTTGTCTTCAGTTTAGATCGGTCAATGCCACGCCGAACGCGCCCTACACGATATCCAGTGTTCTGGTTCATTGTTTGCAGAACCTCCGGCGGTATCTGCCAGTGTGTTGTACGCGTGTTATGGTCGATGTAGTAAATATCGCCGTCCTGCGAGTAGGCCACCTGCCAACCGATTGGAAGCTGCATAGAACCAAATTGCATAGCAGCGCCTCCGCGGTCATATCGCTGTGGGTACGACATGATATTCTTCTCTCAATTAAGTGGTGTATCTAATAAAACAGAAAAGATCTTTTTCTTTTTATTTATTCAGCGAATTTATTCCTTCCTCAAGTTGTGCCCTATGGGAAGTTAGTGTAAACGTTTGTATCCTAAAAGGCCACGCGATAGAGATCAAGCAGAAAAGAACCCCAAGAAGAAGAACAACAACAACAAAAAAGAACAAAAAGAGAAAAAAGAATTCAAAACAGAAAAAAAAAAAAAGAAATCAGAACATAAAAAATATGAAAAAAACATTCTTCATAATAAGAACATTGAGTAATAAACCAATGTTTTTACCATTATTATTATGATCATTATCATTATTTTCGTGGAGTCCTCAGTTACCTCACCCTCCCGTACTGGCCCACAACCCAGATGGAAAAAAAAGTGACTTATTGACAGATTAATCGCATGATACCGAAAAAACAACAGCGGCAACCAGAGAAATATATATATATATATATATACATATATATATATATAAAGCAACGGCGGTTCGAACTCAAGTTGGGGGAAAAAAGAGGCGATTTCAATCAGAATAAAATAGCCTTCCCTTTTCTACTTCTTAAGTGAGCGGTACATCTTTTTCCTTGGCCGTTTGTTCTCGGCCGCTGGAGAGCTGTCCCCCGCCGCCTCCCCGACGTTCTCGCGGCCCCGGCGCAGCGTCTGCCGCATGGTCGGGTCGAGTCCGCCGCCGCGGCGCTTCTTTTCGTCGGACACTTCGGTGAGCCATTCCTCCGCGCGGAGAAAAACAACATTTTTCATAGCCTCCGCGAGCGGCGCGCTGCCAGACTGCATCATCGCGTCAAGAACGACACGGCCAGCCCATGGGGAGACGGAAAGATCAAAGACAAAAGGTTTCAGCTCATTCATGAGACGCTTTCGATGCGTTTCCAAACCTCGGCTCCGGCACTCGCGCAGCAAAGCCTGAATGACGTAGCAGGCATGGTGATGGAGGGCGTAGGACAAAATAGCATGGGACTCCACCTGATAGTGCTTTGCACGGTTGATCTCTCGCTGCTCACGACGCGTTAGTTTCTTTGCGTGGTCATCCGTTGTCGCTTTCTCCGCATCATTGTTATCCTCCTCTTCTCCCTCTTCTTCTTCTTCTTCTTCCTCATCCTGCTTTTCTTCTTCCACTGCTTCGTCCTCTTCGGCAGTTTCTTCATGTATGGGCTCTTCCTGCGCAGCCTCGTCCTCTTCTTCATCAAGCTCACGTTGAGAGTTGAGTAGCATTTGATCGACAACTTTGATCACGACGTCATCAGAAGCGTATGCAACGAGTTTCTGCATCACACGAGAGCTCTGCGCAAATGAAAGCATCGTGTGTAGATCATCAAAGGTAACGAGAAGTTCTTTCGCAAGGTCCTCACGCAGCTCGCTGTTCCCGTACTGTAACATAGCCTGTATGAAGTACGATGCGGCACTGTGATTGACAAGCTTTTTTAACTCACCTCTAACAGTCTTCCAAACAAGTTGCACGATTTCTTCATCATCGGCAAAGCATTCGACAAGTTTCTGCAGCACTGGTGACGAAACAGGATTTTGCGATAGATTCAATGCGGCTTCTGATAACTCACGCCGTTGGATTGCCGTAACCAAATCCCCGCGTACTTCCATAACGGCGCGAAGCAGCATTGTGCGCACGGGGTCTTGTGCAACATCGCAGATACTAAGGGCATCCTGCTGATCATTGCTAGGTACAAAGAGAAGATCCCACAATCGTTCCTGTGCCTCTGGCATTGTTTTGAACGCAGCAATGGCGACTGCCACTGCGGTTCTGTGCGCTACAAGGTGCTCAAGGATTCCTGGGACTGCAGTAAGGGATTCCCATAGCCCCATGCGCTGCGCCGCATCACCGTGCTCAAAGATAGCCACATATGCGTGATGGTGTCGCGCAAGCGACTGCTTTTCCTTCTTATTCGTTGTACCCACTGCATTCATTGCCTTATTTGCTCCTCCGAAATCTGGTAAGGCAAACTCGTCCACCTCGTCGTGTTTTTCATCAGTGCTATTCGCAGGAGCCTGAAGATAGTCAACAACGTACTCACAAAGATGAGCATAGATGGCGTCCTTCACTTCGGTAGGTACTAACGGGTGGCGGAGAAGTACAGTGGCAGTCATACTTTCATTCTGCTGTTTGAACAACGGCGAGACACGGTCTTCTTCTACTTCACCCTCCGCAGTACCAAACACTGTCTTCACTACACGTCTCCAGCCTTGCTCAGCATATTCAATGTACTTGGCAACAACACGTTGTCCGTATGGGTGTACCGCGAGGGTCTGGATAAGAGGAAAAAAGCGTTCTTCCACAACTTCACGCGAAGCGGGAAACTCAATAAGTTTCTGTGCCACGTGATTCCCAAAAGGATGCTCACAGAGGCGGCGAAACTCCTCTTCTTCAACGTTGAGGACAAAGGCCTCAGCGATCTCTTTCTTTTGCTGTGGGGGAAGTTTTTGAAGCATTTCCTGGATAATAATGTTCCCTACCGGAGAGAGGCTGAGATCAAGAATTTTCCGCCGCAGATGATAGAGCATTTGAACCCTAATCAGACCGTCAGCCTTGTCGAGAAGCGCAAGAAGAACGTAGTGTGTGGCCTTGCTTAGGCACAACGCGTATGTGTTTGGAAGTAATTTCTGTATCACCTTCGCCCGCTGTTCTGGTTTCCCATATAAAATAATGGCTTCCACCTGCTTTATTGGCATCGACTTGCCTGTCGCTGAGCGCTGAGCGGTGTTCTTCAGAAAATCCAAGCGCATTCCAGGCATTTTCTTGGCTTATATGTATATATATATATATATAAAGAAGAGCTCTCTCACAGTAACTTACGCGTAAGGAGAAGAGGATGAAAACAAATATTATCGTACTTTAAAAAAAAAATAAAGAATCACGAAAAGATAAAGACAAATAACAATGAAAAAAAGATCCAAACAATATCAAATGAAGGAAATACAAACACAAAAATCCGTATTTCAAGTAAGCTGCATTGAACTATGTACAAAAAATTATAACATATATATATATATATATATATTTATATATATATATATATGACATAAGTTCACTCCTACTTCAACAATCAATTTCTTCTTTTACAAACGCACACGCACACACACACACACACACACAAAAAAAAAATCATCCCATGAGCACATGCAGTCATACGTATACAAAATAAAATAACATAGAAACTCTAAGCGTAATCATTTACCATATTTCCGGGAAAGAGTTTTATAAAATCTTAACTAAAAAAAAAATGCAAGCAACAAATTTGATTCCTTCAACTTAGCAATTGCGCAAAGTGCACAAAGAAGAAATACATAACAATATAGAAAATCGCTTTTTCATTGGTTTTATATAGATATATATTTCAGATATATACATTCATCTTAAAGACACAACTCCGCTACGTTGAGTCATATTCTTCTTTGCAAACAATAAAAAAAAGACACTTTCAGGCCTCTCTCTTTCCTCCTGTAGATGGAAGATAAAACAAGTAAAAAGTACAAAGTCACGCACCTCCGCAGAGCGTTTAAGCACACAAAGTTAAAAGATCATTCTCTAGTGATGAGGATATTATTTCATTTCCAAATACTCCGCAGGCAGTCGCACACCGATGTAATACGCCTCGCCACATTCCACCCCGCTGGCTTGACTTGCGTCGACTGCAGCCGTTTGGTACAACCTCCACACTGCGTCCATCTGATCGCGCTCCAATCGCCGCCGCGCTGTGGCCTCTTCTCGTGCAACGGCCCCTTCACAGACGGCTCGGGGAGTATCACACCACAGACCAGTCGAAAGATACGCCGGGCAGAGCGGGACGTGCGATGCGAGGGCAAATGCTTTGGCGATGTGGCCGGCACCGCGCCCTTCCACTGCCGCCAAGGCGCACTCCGCCTCTCCCAGCGCAGAGAAGAGAGAACTGCGGAGAGCCGCCAGTGCATCGGCCTCAAGAGCGACACCGAGAACCATATTGAGCTTCGGGAAAAGGGGCGTCTCCGTTGAATCTTCACTCCACAGGTGACCCTCGTCAGGCGCTTCACCCGCCGTAGTGTCTGCCGGTAACGCACCGCGTTCATGCGCCTCTTCTTCGTTCCCTGAGTTTACCTGTGGTTCATCACTCATCGATTTATGTTCCATTTCTTCACTCACACCTTTTTCTCGTTGTATTTTTTGGAACATTTTCACTCCTTCACTTGTCTCCGAAAAAGGGAGTAGCGTAGGAACTCTGTGTTTTAGTTCCACCTCAGCCTTCTTATTGTACATGGCTTCGCACTCAAGGCGGAGACGAATAGCTTCGCGTTTCTGAAGTTCTTCCAGTTGTTCATCTATCAATGCCATCTCCTCCCTTTCCCGTTCGCTCTCTGCTTGTTTGGATTTGCAGTACTCATCCAGTTTTTGTGCCGTTATGGGCATCCACAGCGTAGACTCTTCGGATCGAATGGTGTCGCGGACAGCGCTCTCCATCTCCTCCACCTCGCGCGTACTGCCAAGGCCCTTGCGCTCAAGACCCCGAATATTTTTTATCGCGCGCCAGGCTCTTCGGCCCTCTTCAACATAGGAGTTCTCAAGTAAGTCGCCCGGGAATGAGCTATTTGAGGCCTCCGCCACAATAGTAGTTGGCAAATAACGGAGGATTTTTTTCTGTACGGCGCGCGCGTTATTTCTCACAACAGGAGGAGCGCGTTTCTTTACAACTTTGAGGTTGTTTCCATCAGGCTCAACAGGGAAACGCATACCAAAAGGCCTGTTTCTCTTGCTCCAGGCAAATATGGATTTAAGATCTTCTTTTTCTTCCTCAACGATACGCCCATAAATTTCCTTATATAGAGGCATAAGTTGTGAAAACTGCTTACGTAGTTCCGCCTTGAATCGCTCTTGAGAACGATCCAATGTTGTATACATCTCAATTGCATAGCACATTCGGAACCGCTCATCATCACGTCTGCATGCCTCACGCACATTTTCCTCTGCTGCCTGTATATCGCCTTCAAGCAACACTCCAAGATCTCGCAACATCTCTACCCATATATGGGTACGCTCGTATTGTTCATTGAAAATTACTGTACTTCTCCACTCTGTTTCCTCATTCATTATGCGCCGAATCTGGGCCTCTTCCTGCTCCTTTTGTAAGAGTCGGTCCCCTGAAGAGTTCATAAATTCATCAGTTATCACATCAAGCATTTCCAAAGCTCGACCCATACTTCGAGAACTGTTCCGCCGTTTCTCCTGTAATTTACTTATGACGGAGGGATACACGCGTTTTCGTACAACTTGCTGATAAGGACTTGGTGGATTTAAAGGCTCCCAATTCTTTAAGCATGTGTTCTGCTCCCAAGGAGGTAGTTTTATAAGAATTTTATTTTTAAGTTTTTCCACTAGACTCCCTGCAGATATGCCTTGTTCCTTTTTTGTACCTTGTCCAGCCGGAACCAGTGGGGGTAAGAACGAAGACATCATGTACTTTTTTTTTCCTTTAATATAGGACGCAAAAAAAAAAAAAAATAATAATAATAATAAAATATTTATACGCAGCGTTTACATAGTTCACCTAAAAAGCTTCATATTATGAATTATTCCAAAAAAAAGCGAATAAAAAAATATAAAATATATGTCAAGCATATCCTTGAATACTGCTTCTTTCTCTCGCCCTCTCTCTCTCCCTCTCTCACAGACACACACACAATTCATCTCTCAAATCATACAGCCGCATCGCAATAAAGGTCTTATGTCCAGCCGTCTCACCATTTCCTCAGTTTCCTCCTGACACGTCTTTGCACGGGCATTACAATCCAATTCGGATGAAGAAAACACAGAACTTCGCCAAAACAAAAAATATCAATAAAAAAAACATCAATGATGAGTGAAATGGGATGCACAGTGATCCACAGCAAAAAGAAGTCGAATAACAACAATAATAATAATAACAGCACGTATTTAGTGTCGTTGCGTCACGGGCACACCGTTCTTACCCATTGCCGTTCGTCGTGACCAGAGACTCTGCATTGTACCATCCATCATACGTGTTTCCTCACTCTGTGCCCAAAAGTTAGCGTCATCTCCCATGTTCGTGGCTCCATCTGGGCGGTGACGCGCACGAACCCGCAGCTCCTCCGGCCTCTTGGCGTGGTAGGCCAGAACAGCCTCCATCTCATCGTCTACCGGCAACGCCGGCTCAGGCATACCGTACCGCTCATAGAACTCCTGTACCTGAATATCCCATTTTGTCTGAAAAAACGTGACAGCACTCGCGTCGGGTGGAAGAACGAGTTCCACCGCTGCAAGTGTCTCCGCTGCCGAGGCGCTCATGTTCTTACGGTGTGACGCGTGCAGACGATACGCCGCGCGTTCTTCAAATGGAAAAGCTTCTTCTGTATCTAATGTCTTGACACCTTCTACCTTTTCTTTTTGTCGAAATAGCATGCATATGTGTCTTGTGGTGCCTGCGTCTTCCGTCGGGAGCGGCGGAATATACGGCACGACAACATCACCACGTTTCGCAAGTCCCTCCGTGTGCGCCACAGTTGTCGCACCACACGCCGTGGCCGGCGACTTTGCAGAAAGGTTTGCAACCATGTAGTGCAGGAAAAACCCTCTCTGCGTCTGGCCATCCTCAGTGGATGGGACTCGATACGGGTAATCGGGAGAGGCTATGAGGAGTGTGTAGCACGCCGCATCATGGTCCTGCTCGCTGCGCATTCCCTCATCCCAAAAAAATACAGAAGGCGGGTGCTGCAAGTCTGTGAGTTCAATATAATTTCCGCAGTGTGAAGTCATCCAAAAGTTTCGTTCGGACAATTCAGTAACAGGCGGCGGCGGTGGCAGCGCCTCCCCCGTCTCCTCATCGACCCGCGCGCGCGTTGCGTATGTGCCAGGGAACACAACGGAGAGGTTCACGTCCTGTCGCACGTGCGGGAGATACTGCGGGACGATCTCGTGCTTGCGGAGATACGCGAGCGAGCGCTGGCGGTGCTCGGCCCACGGCGGCGACGCGGGGCCCGGCACGAGCGCGCGGTGGTCTGTCGCCGGCAGCGGCGGATACGCCGTGCGCTCAAAGTCCGACACATTCCAAAAGAGAAAGAAGTCCGGCGGGGGCGTGAGGTTGAAGAGATGGGGGGTGTCGAGCTCATTCTCGTACACAGGGTACTGGAACATGGTGTCGCTCAAAATGGTTTTTTCGTACGGGTACTGAAAGTCGTGGAGGGCCAAGGGACGGGGTAACTTTTCAATTTGTCGTACTTTCCTGTCCGCCTCGCGTTGCTCACGTGTGCGTGCATCTTTTGTGCTTATTTTTGTTTTCCACCCCGGCATGTGGTAGCACCGCAGAAGACTCACTAGTGCAGTCGCGTCATTTGATGAGAGAGCAATATTGGAATGAGGACGACGCAGCAACATGCCTCACCTGCGCTCAATTTTAACTCCTACCCTTTTTATTTACTTATTTTTATGATAGACAGACCGATAAAAGAACAGATACAGTAGCGGATATATTAATAAATGCAAAGCACGCATATTATTATTATTATTCAATTTCTTGAGAGAATCCCACTTTACACCACTGTTGTTGGTGTTTAAATATGATTTACTTTGTTGATAGCAGCATCGACAACACTAAAGAACATTATTTAATGCATAAGCAGTAAAAGAGCGTAAAATATTTAAAGAGCAAGAAAGAAGATAATAATCTCTCAGATAGATCCTACTCATTCCCTAATTCAGATAAAATAAAAACTGTGTATATATCAAATTCAGTGAAACGTTTCTTCTTTTTTAAACCAAAATCCTATGCGGAGTACACAATTGATGTCCCCTCGTATTCGCTTATTTCTGTCCTTCATTTTGTTAATAATAAAAAAAAAATCTCATACATTTTTCGGAATCAATTAGAGAGGTCAAGCGCAAATTGAGTAAACTTCTACCACTCCATTGTATCGTATTCCTTGCGCGATTTTGCCTTTTTTATCGGTTCTGGGTGTATGCCTCCCCTAAACATGTGTACCAACTGAAGTCTGTACTTACCCCCAACACTACCCCCACCGCCCGCGGATTGTACTTTTCTTCTACTAGCTCTCCGCTCCTCTTCTTTGCGTCTCTCATACTCAAAGCACAGGCGTCGCGGCACCTGTGTGTTTTTTCGGCCCGCGCGATATTTATCGAGGTACATTGAGTGTGCCTTTGACCGTAAGCTCGTGTAGAAGTCAACTTCGAGCTCATTGGCATCTTTATCGTCCTCGACCCCTCGCGCAAGCGCCATATCTTCAAACTGTTTGAGATTATGGTAGTCACGTTGCAAATCCCCGTCAAGGAAGTAGTTTCCCTTCACAAATTCTGCATCCTCAGAGAAGAGCAGCATATTTTCACGAAACCACTTGTACGCCTCGTCCTCCGAGTCACCGTAATACGACCGGACTCCTTCGTTCGCCTGGAGAAAACTAGTCCTGGTGTCTGGGTCTTTTGTATCATCCACACTAATGCCAATAATACTTGCAAACTCCTCGCGGGTTGCGTCTCGGGGAATAGATTTGGGACGTCGCCGGGCACCAATTTGTGCCACCACAACACCAATGGGCATGGCTTCAATGCCTTTTGATGTTAAAAAGTCAAAAGAAGTGCCAATGGGAGAGCTGTTTTTTTTTTCTTCAGATGAAGTGTCACTTTTCGAGTCGGCTTCAGAGTCATCACTTGCGATCTCACCGTTTTTTACATAATGCTTTGGTACGTAGTCAATAGGATTACCAGGTGAGCCCGGCATGGAATATGCTTTGAGACTAACAGCAAGCGGCTCAAAATATAATTTCGCACCTTACTCTTTCTTATAAGAATAAATTATAATAGGAGAAAACAAAAAAAGAAAAAAAAAAAAAAAAAAAAGACAAATCAAATAAAAAGGAACTTCAAGGGGATAAAAGGTACAAACTACAGGGAACACAATATTGCAAATTTAAACCCCAAAAGACGGCTTTTCTTCGCGTCACTTAGCACACCATATTGCGTAAGTATATTAAGCGTATGCAATACAGATACACACTAACACTCCTCCAACACAAACTGCATCCTTTTATCCGTCAAATTATTATTCCATCCTCGTGTTTTTTTAATTTATTTCAATCGCCTTGTATATATATATATATATATATATATATATATGTTTCTGTGTCGCATGCCCGAATCTACTTGTCTTAAAACAGCTCATCAAGGATTAAATCCTTCTCCCCCTTGCGGGTCCTGAGAATACCAAGCAAGTCAGAAATTTTTTTCGCAAGTTTTGCCATTAAAAAGTATTCGGATGCAACCTCTTCAACAGAATGCTTTTCTGAGCCGTACACAGGTGAAGAAGATGGCGCGTAGACAACTGGAAGAAACCACCCAGTAGCAGAGCCCTCACGGCACTTTGCAGAAAGAAGACGCGGCGTCGTCAAAAGCGGCACGCGAAACACACAACCGGGTTTCGGCCAATATTGGCGCACATCCCAATATGTCATAAGATATTGCTTCAGGGGAACACGCCATGGACCATACGGCTTCTGCAGGACTGCTGTCATCTCTTCGTTTTCACCGCTCAGAAGTGTGTGGAGGGAGCGTCGTGAGTCCTCGGAGAGTTTATAGTGTTTTTCGTGTACCGCGATGGTGAAAAGGGCCGTTACAATTCGACGGCGAACGATTTCATTGTACGGATTATGTCCACTATGTATGTTGAAGGCATGCATGAAAATTGGGATGAGTTGCCCAGCAACGTAAGCCTCATCTTGAAGATCCTTATCAAGATAATCATACACAATTGGATTTCCACTCCAGAACGCACACTTTTGTAGAAAATATGAAATCTCCTCTAGAAACAAATGCGCCACACGGCGTTGTTCCACCATAATGCAGTCGTTCAAACTGATTACCATATGTGGAATGTTTGGCGGTGAGATAAGAGGTCGGCCCCCGCTCTCAAGAACGGCAACATGAATAATTGGCAATAGCGTCGGATCCTCCGGCAGTGCCTCGTCCGGGGTTGAGAATAAGTTGAGTACCGCAATTTTTCCAGATGTCACAGTTTGGTCATCGTGCATAAACCAGTCATAGCTTGATCTGGGACCATACAGAAACAACTTAACAGGCACACTTCCAATATTCTCGCTCTCTCCATATAGTTCCTTGTCAATACTTTCGTAATAAGACTGCTCCTTCTCTGCAAGAGTTTTGATCGAAGCTGGGCGAACCATTGTATCTGTAGGCTTCAACGGCAGCGCTGTTTGCTCAACAAACTCACCCGAGTCATCAAGATGCCACCACGTCACTGCCCCGCGCTGTGAAACACGGGTCGCGTTGTCACAAATGGCACCGTCTTCAAGAAACGCTGGCCAAACTAACTTCTCTGCCAGAACTGGTATGGGTGGACAAACAGACTCGTCTTGTCTGTGAAAAATCTGGAGGTTAAGAACATCCGGTGCCGCCACGTCGTCGCCGCTGTCTTCATCCATTTTTTCCAACGCCTCCTTCTCCGCCGCCACCTCTGCGGCGATGGGGTCCTCACCCGCCTCGTGTTCGAATACCCGATTGAAGGAAGAAACCAGTTGGTAGTAGTCTGGAGACTCCATGCGCGTCCCTGGGCCGGCCCACCCCGACTTGAAGGCAATCTTTGGCTTTGGGAATTGATTCCATCGCGGATCCGTCAGAAACGCCATACCATCTTTCCCCGTTGTGGCGTAGACACTCTCGCTGCGCCAACGGCCCAGGCGACATGGAATACCCGCGTCGAGAAAACGCAATGTCTCCTCCTCGGGACCGTCAGGCGCAGAGTCCTCACATATCTTTGGGGCAATGACACAACGCCACTTCTTCGAGACTCCGTCGAGGGGGCAACCGGGCGGCAGCGGAATTCGGGCAAGAACGTCACGAAGTGGATACAGAGTGAGCCCACAGTACTTCTCCCCGGCGACCTCTGAGCAATGCATCGCCTAGAGTCACACGCTTCAATTCAGTATACGGCGCAAAAAGCATGCATTGCAGACATGGGAATAGGGAACAAGAGAAAGGAAAAGAGGGAAACAAACTAAAAGAGAATAAATTGAAGTGATCAGAGCTTGACTAAGGCAAAGTTCATCATTTTTTTTTTTTCTTTGGCATCAGCTCTAGATTTTTTCTACTTTTTCCGTTATCCAATTTTTATTCTTACACGTAACACACTTTTAGGAGAAAATGTCGCCAAAATAAAAAAAACTAAACACACAAAAAGTCAAACGCATTGGATCCAATACAAACAGATCAATACAGAGAACGGGTAATCACCTTCGGTTGCGGCCGCGTTGTCACTCTTCCATTTTTCTTATTGGTCTTATTGCCATCGCTATTGGTGCGTCGCTGTTGAGACAGCGGCCTAGAGCTTTTCATGTCAGTGAACGACTTTCCTTTTGCTAATACCTCTCCCCCGCTCCTCTCCTCCTCCTCTTCCTGTTGCTGCCGCTCTGCCTCCTTCTCCTTCTCACGCTCATCCTTGCGACGACGAGCATAGGACTCCATAATGGCTGTCATGTGGCTGTCCTGCTCACGCATGCACCGTCGCGCCACAATGCGCCCCATGCGCTTTTTAAGTCTCTGAGCGCGATTGGTTTTGCTAATCTTAGCCTCTCGCTCCTTCCGGCGCTGAGTGCGAGTTTTCATTGGGTCTCCATTCCTCGAATAGCGGTTTCCACGCATATTCAGCTTATCAACACGTGCACAGACACAGACCTACACAACAACTATAACTAAATAAGTGAAAAAAATTAATTACACAGAAGCCCACCAACTCACGAGAACTGATGTTCTCCTTTGGCCTGCCTAGAAAAATAACCTACCTTATATTCAAAAAAAAAAATCAAAAGAAAAAAAAATGCCATGTACTCCGGTATTTTTAATACCGCAATGAAGGAAATCAATTATAGACGTTTCTATATATATATATATATATATATGAGAAAATATGTGTGTGTATAAAATAACCTCTTCTCCTCCTCCAGAAACAGCACAACAGAGGTCTTAGTTTTGTGAAGCCACAGGTGTACAAAAGAGCCTCCGCCAGAGCTGTCGTCGTCGCCACTGTCACTCGCATCGCTCCCATCCACCTTCCTCCACCTTTTTGCTTTCAATTGCGACACCTTTTCCTCTCGGGCGACCCTTCTGGCCGCTTGCGACCGCCCATGTAATATCCTGCCTCAAATCCGGCGCGGTAATACGCCATCGCCACCCGCCGGATATCTTCCGGCAGCTCGCTCATCATATCGGGCAGACTATGTCCTACTATTGCTGACCGTACTGGAGGACACTGCACATTCTCCGCGGGTGAAGACACCGGCGCCGCCTCCGCACTCTCTTCTTCTTCTCCTTCTTCACAAGAGGTAACGACACTACCCTCCTCGTCATCACTGACATTGTTTGCGCTATCAACCACTCCATCACTCCCACGGGTATCACGGTCTTGGTGCTGGGGTCCTTCTTCGAGGTCCTTGTCTTGCTCCAGCTGTGCATTCCAGAGGCGAATGAGATCGGCATCGTCCCAAAGAGTGTCATTACCGTTTTTTCGTTGGTAGACGACAGAAGATTTTGTAGATGTACCAACACGCTTTGTACCAGCCATGTTTCCTCTTTCCACGAGAAAAGATAATTCTACACTTTATCCCCCTTTGAACAGAATAGAGTGAAAGTAGAAATAATAATAATAATAATAATAATAATAAGGGTGCCACTGCTAGAGAAAAAATCAACTCAAAGAAAAATTTAACAATGGCTTGCCCCCCAAAAAACATAACCGCAGGCAATATTGGTATCTAGATTTTAATTTAAAAAAAACATAATATATTTTTGTTTCTTATAGAACTTTAATTTTCTTTTGCCTTTGAATCACTCCATCGGAGACGTCACATGGTACATATTTGTAAGCAAAGGTATTTAGCATGTTTTTTCTCTCCTGGAGTGATTTAACACGCCAGGCTACGCACAGATAAAAATAATCACATGTGATTTATAAGAAAAAAAAACTGCAAAACGGTATATAAAAACAGTGAGAATACATGCTTGTGTGTGTGTGTGTGTGTGTGTGTGCGCGTGTGTATATTAGTAGTAGCCTGCACTTTCAACATATGATACATAAGTCTCAGTCCAAAACTCCCTCTTCCGTTTAATTATTGTTAAACAAGGCAATTACTCATCACAGAAGAATTGAGTGAAAAACCAAAAATAGTTAGAAGCGTCCAATTACTTTCGTCCACCAAGCCTACAATAAAAAAAAACTTTAGAGTATCGCATCGATATTCCGCTCAATAATGTGCAGTCCGTGCCAATTGCTCTCCTAATATATATATATATATATATATATATATATATATATATTTAACACGCCAATCAATGAATAAAAAAAAAAAAAAAAACGAGTGCACTTTTCCACAACAACAATAAAGAAAAAAATGCAAGATCTAATATATCAAAATCAATCAATAAAAACAACAGTTGCTCGCTCGCAACATTAAAACTTTCTCCTACTTTAATTAGCAGTCACTTCTTAACTTATTCAGCTCCGAACTGAGATAGTCCTCCCTCTTTCTTTCACAACTGATGCCAGAGGTGGGTGAGAGAAAAGTGCAAGTAACAAAATCGAAAAAAAAAGAATAAGAGAAGATAAGGGGTAAAGGAAAGTGAAGAAAAATAAGGCAAATATGTATTTCCTTATTTCTAAGTAATCGCTCATATCCTTTACGCACTTTTTTCTACTCTACTAATCCATCTTTAAACTTACGATAAGTGCTGCTAACCATTCATCACGTTCTTCCTCTGTGGATGTGGCAAACACGATTGACTGAGAATTTTGCGTGGACATAGCGAATCCGCATTTTACGGATGTCGTATGTGGCCCTTCTATCACCTGCGGCGTATCAAGAAGAACGGGCACAACAGATTTCAGGCTATCTAAGGGGACCTTTTTACTGCGTTCACCAGATGCCGCAGGCATCTTCCCTTTCGGTAAAGTCATTGTAAGAAATCCATCGGCTAGAATGAGGTACCGCTCTTTCCATTGGCCCGCGCCTGCCTCCTTGTAGACTGTACCCTCTAAATGCGGTGAGCTACTCGACGCCTTCTCACGCTCCTTCTCTAGGGCGATAACGGCCTTCCCTTCTTCTATTCCTTGAAGAACGAGTGATCTCACTTCTGCCGTCAAAAGGTAATTCGGAGGAGAATGCACAAATGCTTCGGGATTGGAATTGTATTTTTTTTCCATTTCTGCATCCGCTGACACCATCATCTCCAAGCGTTTTTCCAAAAGCCATAGATAGTGCTGCATTATTGGCGTCTTTAAGAGTTGTCCAGCGCTAGGTCGTTTTTCAGGATCTTGTTGCAACAACAACTGCAAAAACTCACTCATTTCCCGTGATATGTATTGTTGAGGGGACGCATCTTCCCCGCTATTGTTGCTAATGCCATCACTAGGATAAACTGAGGGTAACCATATATCGTTTGTAATTACTTTTTCCTTCATTTCAGGAAGTGAATCAGCTTCAAATGGTCTTCTTTTTACTAACAACTCGCATAAAACTACTCCAGCAGCCCAGATATCAGCTTTTTTGCCGTATCGTTGACCTTTCCACATTTCAGGAGCAACGTAGTAACTAGTTCCAAGAAAAGTACAAGCGATAGGGTTGGAAACTGTACTGTCATACTGTTGAGAAAAGCCAAAATCACCCAATTTTAGAAATCCACTACTCGTCATAAATATGTTTGCTGTTTTTATATCACGGTGAATCATCCGTCGATGGTGAATATGATCAAGACCAAGGATCAACTGAACGAATTGAATTCCAGCCTCTTTCTCTGTTAGACACCAATTGCAATCCCCTCTGTAAAGTTTATGATAAAGGTCACCTTGATCGGCAAACTCCGTAATGATCACCAAAGTTTGATGCTCATCATCAATAAAAAAATGCTCATAGTATTGGATAATGGCAAAGTGATGGCTGCATGCCAGGCACATGATTTCGGTTTGCGTGTACTTTCGGTCATTCGGTGACATCGACGTCAGGTGCATTACCTTTGCAACAAATAACCGATCCCCATCTTTCACTTTATTTTTTTTCGCAGGGTGGTTTCCCAGCCTATTTACAGTACGACCAGGTAAAAAGAAAAGGAGAGGGTTGTACTCCACAATAAAAGCATCACCAAACGCACCTCTTCCTATTGTCCGTCTTATTCGGTACCGCGCGGTTTTGCTGTTAGAAGGGCCCAATACATCATCCATATTCAGTACCGATGTGCCGTGCCATAAACCGTTTTCCTTAATAGGAATGGGGCGATGATCGTCGCCAGTCGATGTCGCCTCCACTTTGGGAGTTGCTCGCATGGTCTCTGCGTATCCAGTTGCACTCCCGCCCCTGTCACACACTTTTGAGGGCACTTCGCTCTTGTGGAGTTGTCTTCCTTTGGTAAGACCGCTCCCCATAACTTTCAAGGAACGTCCAGTTCCGATTCAATTACGCAAAAAAAAAAAAAAATGTTTTACCAACTCTCCTCTCTCACACACACAGTCTCTCTCACCTAAAAAAGAAACAAACAATCCAAATCGCGCCTGTTTGGGGGGTTTTGTGTAAAAACAGAAAGATACACCTGTATCAAAGTGCGATGGCCGGTTTATGATTAATTGATAACTATACTTGACGCCAATTCCCTTCCGAAGTCAATTTCTTTTTTTTTTTAATAAATGAAAATAACCTTGACGCACTTTTTTCGCAAAGAAAGAGTTTCAAAATGTAAATATCACTTTGTGTAACTCTTTACTTTTATGGTTAGCAATTGCTGCCTCTTTCACACAGCCACCAAATGTCTGTTTTACTTCCAGTTTAAAAGGGAACTTCGTTCGCGTACAACTTTTTTTGCTGCAATGATTAAAAACACTTTCAAATCCAACTGTCTCTACTACTTGTATGTGTCTATGTACCGCTATATGTTAGCCTATGAAAAGTAATATATATGTATATATATATATATATATTTTTTTTTTTATTTATATATATTTATATAAAAGGCAACCAGGACAAAGCAAAAGAAAAAAAAAAAAAGGGGAAACCATAATTCCTGAAGAGCAATATTTTGAAAACGAATTCCACAAGGTATTTTTTTTTCCCCTTTTCCAACTTGAATCTGTTTTACCGTTCTCATAGTAATAGCTTTAAAAAAAAAAAAGGTAAGCAACAGGTGTGACAGAGCTTTTTATTAGCCACCCCCGAGCAAGCATAATATCCTAAACTGTTATATAATGGAAAAACACAAAATGCCATCTCCAAAAAAAGGAAAAATACCCCCCAAATAAAATTTTTGGCTTCAAAAAAAAAAAAAGCGGATTTTTTTTTTTTTTTCAATCCTCGGTGAATATTTTAAAGGTTTTTCTCAGCGAATTCCCAGTTCACCACATTCCAAAAAGTCTTTACGTACGCAGCACGATCATTCCTGTAGTCGACGTAGTAAGCGTGTTCCCAGACATCGCATGCGAGGACTGGCTTTAGGCCTGGCTCCGTGATTGGGCAGGCCGCGTCGTGGGTTTGAATAACTTTTAACTTTCCTGCATTGGTGTCCTTCACGAGCCACGCCCATCCAGAGCCAAAATGACCAATGGCCACGTTAGAAAATTCTTCCTTGAACTTATCAAAAGAGCCAAACGATGCGTTTATCTCCTCACCGATCCTGCCTTTAGGCACGCCGCCACCATTGGGGCTCATGCTCTCCCAGTAGAATGTGTGGTTGAAGATCTGCGCGGCAAGATTAAATATAGGGCCCTTTTCTGTTTTAATTATCTCTTCAATAGTCTTTTTCCCAAGAGCCGGATTCGTCTCCACTGCTGCGTTGAGCTTTGTTACATACCCCTGATGGTGCTTATCGTAATGATATGTGATCTGCTCTTTTGAGATGCCCTTGCTGACGAGACCATCGTAGCCCCATGGAAGAGGTGGAATGCTGAACGGCATGGTAGCTTGATAGAGACGAAGATGATGAGTGTGTTATAAAAAATATTATGAAGTTTGTAAGCTAAAAATAATAAAAATAAAAATATATATATACATGTATACATAGATACATAAAAACAAGTATATATATATATATATATATATATATATATATATATATATATATATATATATATATGTAAACGCGCACAGAGAGAGGACAAGAATGCATAACATGACTGAACATCAAGCAAACATGAACGAAAATTGTTTTACTGGAAAAAAAAAAATCTTTCTCTGGTTTGCTGACACTGAAGGAATAAGAAAAAAAAAAAGGCACAACGCACGACACACGGCGGTCGGAATATATATATATATATATATATATATATATATATATACAGTGCAAATTTCAAACTTGAGAACTGCGCTCCTTGGTTATTTTCCTATACATCTGTGTTTCGGCTTTTAATGTACTTTTTCTGTTCTTGTTGTATAGGGTGCTTTAAAATACCATTTTTTATAGTGCCATATCATGGGGTTTTTCTTTTACCCGTACGCTTTCTAAATCATTCGCTGGCACCCCTTGTGCAGCTACTCGCAAGCGATAAAAGGAACAAACAAAAAAAAAAGTTCTTTCTAGGCAAACTTCCTTTTCTATGATATCTCAGTTTTTTTTCTTTTTCTTTTTTCCTTTACACTCTCGTGGGATCTCCGGGACTCTATTACGATCTATTCCACATGAGTTGTTGAAATGTTGGGAGCATAAGTGCATGAGATAGTAGGTCCACAGAATAAGTATATCAAATTTCTCAAGAAAAGGAAGTGAGCCTACATTTACCCTAACTCAAAAAAAGACAATATAAAGCAGAGAAGCCACATAATCAAGTTAATGAAACAAAATACTCACATTAACACACACACACACAAAGGAATTTCCCACCTTCGCTTTTCAGCGAAAAAAAGGTTTCGCCCATAATTAAATGAAGCAAGACCTATGAGCTTGCCGGCGGCGCAGCAGTTGCTGCTTCGTCCTTACGTTCACTCTCTTTGATAAAGCCAAGCACCTGCGTCATAAAATCTTCATTTTTAGGACTTCTCTTGTACTTCACCGCCTCTGTGATTCCAGCCTCAAAGAGTTGCACAACATTTGTCCCATCAGCGGCGGATACATAATGCAGAGGCAAACCGTGTTTCTCCGCAAATGCAAATGTTTTCGTCACTACTGACGGATCAGTGTCTATCTTGTTACATGCCACAATACAGGGTATGTGCTCACTATACTTACGGAGCTCCCCAAGCCACTTCTCCATATTCTTGTAGGTCGTTTTGCGTGTCACATCAAATACCAATATGCAGGCATGAGCCTCGTGGTAGTACGCCGGATGCATAGTGGAAAAGCGTTCCTGTCCAGCCGTGTCCCATATGTCAAGATTCACCTCTTGATCATTATCGTCTATAAAATCAAAGTGAAATAGTGTCAGAGCATAAGTCGACATCTGAACAGGTACGTATCGCTGCATGAGAAAGCGTTCCACTAGCTTTGACTTACCCACAGCACTGTCACCGAGAAGTATAAGTTTGACAGGCTTACGGGCCTCTTCGGATTTGTTGTCAATAATCTTCTTGATTTTCACAGTCATTGTTGTTCTTTTTCGCAACTTTTTTCCTTTTTTTTTTTTTAATAGTACCTCTCTACCCAGAATGAAGTGATATTAAGTTTATTTTCAGACCAGTGCTTGAATTTTCGCAGTGTGTCAGCTAATGGTGCAATTCACTACAATAACAGAGGGCAAGGTATAAATTATCCTTCTTCCTAATCCCAATTTTTATATCTATGTAAAAAATAATAATAATTAAGAAATAAAATGAAATGGAATAGTATATTGGTTCCGAAAGCACAGAAATTAAAAGCGCCATAAGAAACAGTTAAATAGGCATTATGTACTCTTTGCATTACGGCAGGCATAGCCCTTTAATGATTTCCCGCCACTCCTCTCCTCCATTAGCGTCCCATCAAATGAAAATGAGAGCTAGAGCAAGTAAGGACATGAAGGAGAGAGAAAGAGAAAGATAAAGATAAATAGAGAAATAATAGAAAGAATACGATGTTCTATGCCTCCCAAAGCAGAAAGACAACCTCTACTTCTTTCTACATTGCACATAGAGTGCCTCTCACATGTGATCAGATGCCCTTCATCGAAAACTTCATTGGCGGCGACAGTGCCGGCAGAGGTGCCTGAGATTCATTAACGCGCTTTCGCATCGTATTAAGACCCTCGCGTTTTTCTTTATCTTCAATACCTCGATCTTCGATGCGCGTTTCCTTTGCAAGCATGTCTTTTTCTACCACCGCAGCCTCTGTCGTAATCATCATCCCCGCAACAGAACAGGCATTCACAACAGCCGACTTCACAACTTTCATCGGGTCGATGATACCTGCGTCAAACATGTTGACATATTCTCCTGTTTGGGCATTATACCCAAAGCCCGGATCATTCCTTTTCATGACTTTACCCACTACAACACTTCCCTCCACACCAGCGTTGCCGGCAATGTATCGACAGGGTAAACGAATTGCTCGTTTCACAATGTTTACCCCTGTACGAATGTCCCCGGGAAGCGTGCGATCTTTCGTTATAGTTTCCAACTTTGCGGATGCGATAAGCAACGCAGTTCCGCCACCTGCGAGAATGCCCTCAGCGACTGCCGCTCGTGTGGCATTTAGGGCATCAACGATGCGGTCTTTTTTTTCACTGATTTCCACCTCGGATGCGCCACCTACTTTGATAACAGCCACACCACCAGATAACTTTGCCAGTCGTTCTACCAATCGCTCGCGGTTGTACTCATGATCCTCAGCGGCAATCATGTCTCGAATCATTTGTACACGCTCCTCTACGGCAATAGCACTTCCGCCACCCTCCATGAGAATGCATTCATCACGTGATATGGTCACCTTGTTACAGGATCCAAGGAATCTTTCAGAGAAATCACTTTGGTCCAGACTCAGTCCAAGGTCCTCAGAGATCATTTGCGCACCAGTAAAAACGGCGATATCCTGAAGCTGGTTGATGCGCATGTCACCAAAACCGGGTGCCTTGACTGCGCATCCAGTGATACGGCCCTGCATCTTGTTGTAGAGGAAAGTGTGCATTGCCTCACCTTCCACGTCTTCTGAGATAACGAGTAGTGGCCGCTTTTGCTGAATTGCGTAGTTCAGCGCAGGCAAAAGGTGTGCAACACTCGACAGTTTACGGTTCGCAACAAATACAAGTGCATTCTCTAATTCACACTTTTGAGACTTTGTGTTAGTGACAAAGTACGGTGAGGTAAAACCTCGATCAAACGACATACCTTCTACGAGTTCAAGTTCTGTGTTAAGAGAACGACCTTCCTGTGTCGTAATAACACCGTCCTTGCCGACTTGTTGCATCGCGTCACCAATAAGCGCACCAATTTCCCCATCCATATTAGCCGAAATCATTGCCACCTGTGTAATCTCCGACTTCGAAGTTACTGGTTTCGCTTGCTCAGCGAGGGAAACTAGCACCTCGCGACAAGCCAAGTCAATGCCACGTTTAAGATCCATTGGATTCGTACCCGTCGCCACGCTACGAAACCCTTCGCGGAAGATGGCGGCAGAGAGAATTGTGGCTGTCGTTGTCCCGTCACCTGCGTTATCATTCGTGAGACCGGCCACTTGCCGCACCAAGTTCGCCCCCAAGTTCTCAAAGCTATTCTCAAATTCGATATGTTTTGCCACTGTGACGCCGTCCTTGGTAATCTTTGGACTGGCGTAAGGCATCTCGAGCACGACATTCCGTCCCTTGGGGCCAAGTGTGACGCCCACTGCCTTCACGAGGTTCTCCACGCCAAGCAGCAGAGCCTTTCGAGCCTCCATGCCATATCGGATGTCTTTCGGAGTAGATCCGTACTGCATGCGCAAAGCCAATGTACACCGCCACATCGCCTTTTTTTTTTTTTATTATATATATATATATATATATATGTGTGAATAATAAATGAAATGAAGAACTACATTAAAAGCAAATGTAGATGTTTTTTTTTAAAAAAAAAAAAGAAGATAAAGAAAGAAAAAAAAATGAGGTATAACGAGAGAGGGAGAGAGAGAGAATAACATAATAACACAAAGAAAGAGATCAAAATAAAAATAATATAAAAAGGACAACTCACTTTTGAAGTATGAGTACTTGTGTGCGTGTGTGACTGATTGCCAGAAAAACTAACTGGCGGTTCGTTTTTTTTTTTTTTTCAAAAGTGCATTCATTTACAGAATCGTACAGTGCGTGAAAAAAACATTTGTAAAATACGTTCTTTCTTCCATACTGGGTTCGCTTTAATTACTTGCAGAAGCCTGCCGTAACCCCAGGAATAGGTAAGGTTGAAACTGTAAATGTATAATAATAAAAAAAAAGCAAAAAAAAAAAAAACTTACCGTAAATAGGGTGAAAGGGATTCAATGTTCCTTCACACACATCCCATTCTTTGCAAAACCCCCAAGTGCCGTCAGGTGAGGGTTGCAGAACGGCACATTCCAATTGCGTAACACATGAGTGAAGCGTTACCCGCTGACAGAGTAGTGATACGAGAATATAAATTGATGAGCAGGGCCTCACAGTTCTTTTTTTTATTATATATATATTGCAATGAGACGTGTTGATATCTCTCACAAAATCCGCTATTGATGCAGAACGCATGGAAACAACAAACACAACATCCGGTTACAGGGGGGGCAAAGTCTTAAAGGATAGGCAATACACTACCTCCAATGGATTTGTACTGTAACTACACATGCCCTCTCGTCTGCATCATTAGAAAAAGAGAAACAATTTCTACAAAGAATTCCATTATGCACTCTGTGATGTGTCCAGCGTCAAAGTAAGCCATGCGACCATGTGCCAACTGGTTTACATGATGTGAGAAGGCCCGATGGACCTCGCAGATTTATCATTCCCACCTCATATGTATATATATATATATATATAAGGGAAAGATTCTCTAATTGGCCATGCCCATCGAAACCTTATAACTAAAAAGGCAACGAATAAAAGAACTAGCCAACGCATATACAGACACGCCTACGTAGGCGCATGAAGAAACAGGCTCTTGACATTCATTTTGAAAATTCCCAAAAAAGTCCACATCGCCTCAAGTTTCCTTCAATTCAACGTGTACGCAGCAAATATGAATAACTGTAATGATTCTCTCTCTCTCTCTCTCTCTCTCTTTCTCATACACCTACAGAGAAAAAGAGATCAAGTATTGCTTCAGAATATCTAGGAGTTCAGAGTCTGAATTGTGTTCCGAAGTAATTATATTAGGCATCACTTCACGAACAATAATACCGAGAGAGAAGCAAGTGATCTTATTTCATATGTGGAGGTTATACTCTTGTATATCCGGTGAAATAATACATCTATGAAAAACTGGAATGACGATAAAACGCGTGGTATGATTTGTACATAAAATTCTACCCTACAGCTTAAAGAGCGCAGTCAGCGGGAATCATCTTGGCGGCTTCGGAAAAGGCGGAGGAACAAAGTCACTGCGCTTCTGACCCAATACCTATCCGCTTCCAGGACTAACTTCTGCTTCCTGAGTAAAGGTATGAGAGGCCACGCAATCCAGAGGCCGCGGATATATAACAGAATGTGAAGTCATTGGTTCCTTGTAATGTGCATACGGGTGTGTATGCGACATATCCATTCGGGACTCTTCGAAGAGTGCTCCCGCCGTGAGTTCGGCTTTACAATTATATCCCTGTGTATGATGATGATGATGATGATCAGAACACGCACTGTGACTGTGATATTTCCGTTCATCAATATCTCTTACATTCTCAAGGGGGTCATAGATCTCCACAAACACATATGTGGCCACTCCTTCTAATATCTTACGCGATGCCATTGTCACAGTTGCGGGATTCGCTGCGGACATAATGCGAATTCGCAGCAATGCCATTACTTCACCCTCACTTACTTCCCAAAACACTGATGAAAGGAGCTGCAGCACACCATCTACACGCTTTACTTTTCGAATGGCCAATTCACATGCAGCCACACGTGAAGGGTCTCTCACAGCACCGTTGACGAGAAGACAAATCATCTTATTTGCTTTTTTGATACTCAGTGCAAAGACATATACCGTTAACAGGATCGCCGAGATGAAATGAAGAAATTTCACACGGAACACTTCAACCAAGAGGCAAACCAACAATACTGTGAGTGGTGCAAAGGCGCGGCGCACAAAGCGCTTCAAAAGTTTGGAAACTTTTAAAAACAGAATTGAAATTCCTCCACATTGCCTAAAATTCCGAAATATTTGTCCAAAAGTTAAACTGTGCACCTCGTGCTCTATCTTTTGCCCACAAAGACGATCATACAAATCAATCTCCTTCGCGTACACCGTGACAGACACAAGGTTCACAATTGAGGTAGTCACCATAATCATAGGACAGGTCTCGTGCGCATGCAGTCTGTGATGCAAAGAATCGCCAATCACCATAGTACAAACGAACAGAAGGAATACAATGGAAGCAAATGAAATCAATGTCGGGAGCCGCTCAATCACGAAACAAAACTGAGTTTGTGAGAAAAGTTTTCGCTCATATCCAGGTATTGTGCTTGGAAACGTGTCGTTTGCAGCAAGCTGAAGAGTACGCGTTAAGACAGCTCCAAGAAGCGACAGATGGTGATTTAAAACGAGTGAGGCATTTAAGTTTATCACTAGGCACTTACAGTATAATCCAAGCACCAAGTTGAAAATCCACAATAAAAAAAAGAACACGCTAATCCTACGAAGCCGAACGACTTCAGGGCTCACGTTTCTCGCTAGAAGCAAAAAAACGTCAATTAACATATTTCCGTGCTACTTAATTGGAAGGAACCTAAAAACTGAAATGATCGAAGACTCTATTTCTATCCTTTAAGAAAAAAAGAGAACAAAAAGGAATGTATATATATATATATACATGCGTGTGTAAGAAAACTACCAATACTGCAAAAAAAAAAAAAAAACTATCACCTCTATAATTGAAACTGGGGCACACTTTTTCTCTTTATACAACCGCTACACTACACCACGTGATCATCTCTGCCGCGCACTCTCTTCATATGAGTAGCGCTCAGCATTGGTATAAGATGTGCCATCCCAGCAGCCTTCAGTGCAGCTTTAACATCATTTGCCGAAAGTGTCACACGTTTTTTAGACTCTCGCGCTCGTTCATCCTCTGCGAGACAAGAAAGGTAAATAAGCGAGATTGTAGCTGCCTTTTGAAAAGCTATTCTGGCGTCTCGTGAGAGATGCATGCCATCAGGCAAGGCGGAAGATACAATACGATCAACATGTCCAGCGGCAAGACTCCGCGCCTTTGGCTTTTGTCTCTCCTGTGCGTCACCCGCCGCCTGCGCGGGGTCACCGCCGCTGCTGACAGGTTGCACTTCGGGGAGCTCTCCTTCCTCGCCCGTTGCATCGGCACATTGAAGCATTCTACACTTCTGCGGTGAATTAAAAACAAACAGGAAAAAAAAAAAATGATATGGCCTCACCACAAACAACAACAACAACAACAAAAAAAACAGCACAGGTGTACCTGTAAACGATGACAAAGGGCGTGGTAATTAGAAATCAATTCAAAGCACGTGATTGACCACAAAGAAAAAAAAAAAAGAACGGAAGTAGCCTAGAAGGAAACTATGGAAAGGGGGGGGGGTTCAGTTCTTATGAAAAATCAAAACGGATTCAATCGTCATCCCATTCTCCGATTGAAGGGCTAACTTCAATGAATAACAGTTACGCATCATTCTTGCATTGGAAGCCTCGCTATGGAGTTCAATCTTCGTCGCCGCTATCACAGAATCTAGATAAAGAATAGAATTCAGACCCCGTTTACACAGGCACGTTACTAGCAAAGCTAAAACAAAAGGAAAAGGGCTGATACAGCACCAATTGGACACCAGGTAGAGGGGGAAATCAGCAAAATTACTAACAAACGGATTCAATCGTCATCCCATTCTCCGATTGAAGGGCTAACTTCAATGAATAACAGTTACGCATNAATCAGCAAAATTACTAACAAACGGATTCAATCGTCATCCCATTCTCCGATTGAAGGGCTAACTTCAATGAATAACAGTTACGCATCATGGGTGATCACATTAGGCATTCGAAGTTATGAAACAGGTTTGCATTGAGGGTACTATGTAATTTAAAAAAAAAAAAAAGTTAGGAACAAAAAGTCGAGAGTAACGCACACATGCACAGAAATGGAGGGAGAGAGGGAAGGGAGAGAGAGAAATAGAAATAAAGACTCCCATAGTAATCAAAATACTATGCATACACAATTTTAACGAACAATAGAAAGTAACCGTAACAGTTTAAACGAACCCTTAAGACTCGACCAGAGTCATAGTAAACTCCAGTTTGTCCTTCACGAGTGTAATAACACTCCTTCCCGTCTCCACTTCCTTGTCATCCACACGCAACACACGCCACCCTACAACAGCAGATGCATTTGCCACGCCAGCAACGTGCAGTGCCTGTGCAAATACCGTTGGAGCCGCTGCGCCATCATCAGCTGTGATTCGCCGCACCACTGCGGTGTCTCCGTGGAGAGAAAACCCTAGTGGCGCCGCCGCGTCAGCGCGCCGCACCCGCACCGTCACTTCTCGCGACACTGTCCCCTCCTTCGCCTCCTCGTCCTCCTTTGGCCCCGCCGCCCCCCGCTCGCCTTCTGTCGCGTCGCTGAGCTTCGCTTCTCGCGTCCCCGCCTTCCCCGCGCGGTCCCCGCGGCGCCTGCGCACATCGAATATCAGCCGGTGCCGCATGGCGAGTTGCACTGTCGCCTCCAGTCGCGCAATGACGCGGCGGCTCCCCCGCTGCCGCTGCTTCAGCTCCGCGTGCCCAATGCCCTCCGCCGTCGATGCAAGACCAGGGAACACATCGCGCAGTCGCGTGGCCGCTGACTTTGCCCACAGGCGCCGCCGCCGCCGCGCACGCTCCGGTGCGGACTCCGCCAGCGGTATTGGGCGCAACTGGAGGCCGGGCATATCGCAACGGTACTGGCGAACAATGTTGCTCACTACATAGAGGCGCAGCATGACATAGCCAAGCGCCCGCCCAAAGTGCCGAAGAACTCCACCGCGGGACCCAACGCGCACAACGGCCGGCGTGGGATCGGGGCCACTGGTAGAGCCAGTAGTCTTCACCTGCTCTTCAAGCAGCTCACGATTGCGCGAGAGCACAAAAATTATTTCCTGCAACTGCCACAGCGGCATCCAGAGGAACGAGGGGTGCATTACGTGCGCGTGAACGACGCTCAGAGTGGATTGCGCATGCCGCCGCTGCAGTCGCTCCTCGTCACTCGCTTCAAAGTCTTCGCCGGTGAAACAGCGCTGTACACCTTTTCCGGCGCGCAGGTGCCACAGTTGCTTCGCCGTGTTATGATCCAACGCAAACAGTACTTCTTTAACGTACGCAGGCACCACATCTGCGTCGATGGCAGGGTCACGATGAAAAGAGAGAAAAAAAGCAATTTCCATTGCCTGCGCAAGGCTCACGCCGCACACGCGGAACGCAACGCGTTCGCCACTTCTCCGCTCGTCCCCGTCCCCGTCGAGTACATCACTTGCCTGCTTGAGCGCGACAAATGTGTGCAGACAGTCACCAAGAACCTCTTTACCGCCGCTGTCGAGGTAGTGACGTCGAAGGAGAGGGTAGTACGATGTCGCAATTGCGCTGAGAAAACGGTAAAAGGCACGCTGCACAAAAGCCCGGTCAGAGCTATGTTTATTCTCAGCAAGTTCAAGCGCCACGAGAGCGCGGAAGTACAAGGCAACAAGTGCACTTGAAGAAACACGCAATTCGGCCGCCGCGCGCAGCACTTGCGCCCAAGAAGTCTCTGTTCGGTCGTTCTTGTCCTCCGCATTCGCCACCGCCTCTTCCTTATCATCGCCCCGAATGGCTTCGTCTGCGGTGGTATCTCCTTGTGCCATGCCTCTCCCACGGCGTTGCCTTGATAGCCGCTCGCGGCCACCAATGCTTGTGGGCGTCGTCCACTCGCGGTCTGTTGCCGCGCACGCGGCGAAGTACAGATCCGCCTCCAGATCAAGCACAGTGCGGCAGAGCACAGCGTGGGGCATCACCAGACCGCGCAAACTCGTCCCCCGCGCCGCCTGCCACTTGGCAAGCGCATCCACCGCACGAGAAGCGCAACGGAGAAACGCTTGGAGTTCCGCCGGTCGCATGGCCATCGCGTTAGACTTCGCCTCCGGCTCTGTCGCGCGGGTGAAACGGCGATTGAGCGTGGCATGCACAGTGCGATGTGTCATGGTGGCATCGCTCGCGCGGCGTTCTCGTGGCGATGCCGCCACGGCCCAAAGCTCCTGCACGCGCGTGGCGATCTCTCCCATTACTTTCGGCCGCGGCTCCCGCTCCTGCGCCGCGACCGCGTCAAAGACGAACGCCATTGCTGACGTGCACAGCGCCACCTCCTCCGGGCGACGCCCCCGCGCCTTCGCCGCCACAGCGGCAGAGACGAGTTCAGCGGCGCGCAATGCATTTGCCACTGGCGCGGCGGGGCTGGACTCGCCTCGGCCGCCCTCCGCAGCGGCGCCGAGTGCCCGCGCGGCCTCTTGCAGCGCCGCGGCCTCCCCAGCCTGCACGCGCCGCTCCACCGCTGCAACGGCGCCGGCGCAATTCGCTTCGCGCCGCGCGGAGAGGCGTGTCGTGTGCCACCGCATTTCGTCCGCCGCGGACAGAGCGGCCGCCGCGAGCGCTGCCGCGCAGAGGCCATCTCGCGGCGCCAAGGAGGGCACAGGCGCAAGCGAAGCCCCACCGGCGGGGAAAGCCTCTGCAAAGGCCTCGAGCGCGGCAAGGCGCCACGCGGAGACCTCCGCGGCCGCGGCACCGCTTTGCGCACGGCGCCGGCCCTCGCGCCGAAAGTCCTGCAGCGACACGTGCAGCGCAACGGCCATGGCCGCAGCGGCGCCGAGGCACGCAGTCTCCGCCGAAAGAAAAGGCTGTAGCGACGATACGCGACGCGCCCCGCGCCGAAGCGCTCGCGCAATACTCTTCGCGCCAGAACTGTCTGCGTGCACGAGGCGACTCGCCGTTGCAAGCTCGACAAGCATGGCATACAGCTTCGGGTCTGTGCGCACAGTTTGCGCGAGAAGAACCGGCACCGACTTGGGACCCGAGGCGCGCGGCCGCTTTCCGGTGGCAAAGCGGTGCGCGAGGGACTCCATAGCGCCCGGGTCCAAACCAATCGAACGCACAAGACGCGCAGAGGCCGCCGCGGTATCACCAGCTGCTATAGGAGCATGCGTCTTGCAGCGGCATGGCACGCGCCGAGAGGTGAAT
Organism: Trypanosoma boissoni; assembly: GCA_030849725.1. Taxonomy (NCBI): domain Eukaryota; phylum Euglenozoa; class Kinetoplastea; order Trypanosomatida; family Trypanosomatidae; genus Trypanosoma; species Trypanosoma boissoni. The sequence continues at coordinate 68,271 of JASANW010001428.1, read as the reverse complement.
GTTGGTAAGAAAATCCTTCGACGCATTGCTGCTCACACACAAAACAATAATATTAAGAATAGTATTAAGAAAAAGAGAAACCGTAAAAAATGGACGTACAAGAGAGAACGGATAAAATAGATTCACATGCAAAAGCGCAAACAAACAAACAAAAAGAACGTTTCGCTCCCTCTCATAAAATCCGCAGATAGGAGTACTACCTGTTAAAACTAAAGAAAATAAATCAAAAGCAAAAAAAAAAAACGCAATTGTGCATTCCCTAAAGAGAGTTGAACAAAAAAGACACAAACGCAAAAGATGATAAAAGTGTCACGATAAGCGGAGTAATCTTCTTGCTCTTTACGTAACGCTGCCCCATCATACCAGCTAGCATCACAGATACCACTGTACCTGAACAATTGGCATGTTTATCATACGGCTGCTTCCAGAGAATGGTTGCCAAGTAAGCCATAACGGCTCCCGTGAGTGTTCCCGCCACAAGGCTTGGTACGCTTCGCATGCGCACATAACCCATAACGCCACCAGCAGGAAGTACCACAGCAAGTAATGTAGCAACGTAAGGGCTCGACATTTCCAAATGAGTGTGTTGTGTGCTTAAGTTTATCACAGTACTTAGAAAATGACGAATATACAATGTAACTTTTAAAATATAGTGGATAAATGACCTCCCTAACCCCAAAAGGAAATAACGAGCAAACCAAGAAAAAAAAATTAACTAATTAAAAAGTAGTAACAATACCAAAAAGAAAAAAAATCAGCAAGACAAAATTTATGTTAAAAATAACCATATAAAGACTTCAAACTCAATAAAAGCAGGAACAACACAGTTCAAACTGGTACATCTACACCCTTAAAAGCCCCTTTTTTCGTTTTTGACTTGCTTGGTGTAAACACACACACAAAAAAAGCAGAAGACTCTGTCAACGGCGTGACTTGGCCGTGTTTTCCGGAGGAGTGAAAGAAATCAACTTACGCCCTTGTGGCGCCTTTATCCGTCGGTACAAGTCTTTTCTAAACGCCTCGCTGGGCGGTAATTCCGGCAGCTGCGACGGATCTCTAATAATGCTTTCAACAGCAGATAATCCCTTTTGCCTCTGTATGTGCATTTCGTTGAAGCGCCATGCTTTCACGTCTATTCCCTGTGGATGTCCCCCAGACTTCGAGTCTTCAAGGAGCGGCGATGGACTTGTGTACAGATTCGCCCACGCCTCGGGCCGCCCGACCACTTGTGTGGAGGTGGCGTAGTAATCAATATATCCCTCAGGTGCGTGCGGAGGACCGTTGAGACACTGTGGCAGGCTGGGCACGGATGGCATTGCATCACTTTCAGCACCCGCTGTATCTTTAATGGAGTCTTGAATAATTGGGTTCCCATCACCGGGGAGCTTCTCCATAAGCTTCGGGCGCATCGTTTCGAAGCACGGAGTGACAGAATCGCTTAGTTCTGATCCTGTTCCCCGAACTGAAGTTGTATTTGTCGTACTTGACGATGATTTCCCGGCAACATTCGTATTAACTTTATGTGCTACGGAAACAGGATCCATTGTGGAAGCGGAAGAACCCTGTGGGTTCGTGTCGTCAACGACATAATCTACAACAGGAATGGGTAAGACGCTGCTGTCCTCCGCCTCAACTCGCCACATAACAGTCACCACACAGGACGCTTTCAAAGAGCCAGCGACAGGCAGCAGTTGCACTGCTTGACTTCCCATACAGCGATGTGGTATGCCAATCGCAATAGGGTCACCGGTAGCAGTTACACGGCCATCTCGCACAAGTGAAAGCACAATGGTGTCGGCTGCCGGGGCGTTGCGAATAACGACCCCTCCAGGCAAGTGGTCAATGCGGCTCCGGGCACCACGCCTGGGGCACTTAAGCTCCAGGAAAAAAGTGGGCGAAAGGTCGCAAGCAGCGCACGCAGTAATCTCTATGCTATATCGAAACATGACAGACATAAGGCAGAAGCTATGAGCCTGGACGTGACGTTTGGCTCTATGTATCTATTGTGATTCTTGGTCCTATATCGAATGAAGCAAAAAAGTCTTTTTTATAAAAAAAGAGAAAATAAGTACAGATACCACTTAGTTACAAGAGTCGATTCTATGCTATTGAAAAATAAAATCAAAAGGGGTAAAAGGCATAATGGTCCCCCTCCACACATAAAAGTTGAATTCATGCATACCCAAGTCATAAAAGAAAAAATCGCAAAGATAAAAGTTGGGTAATTAAAGGGTTAAGCTTATGTTAATACCTAACAAGGCCTGTACCCGTACATAGATTCCTGAAAGGGTATAATAAACATATCGAAAGCAATTATACATCTGAGACATAAGGCAAACCTTGAAGAAAATGCTGCGTAGAGATCCATCACCACTTACACAAAAATAAAAAAAACAGGGGGTACGTGAAATAATACCAGCAGCACTCGCCAACTACTTTCATCCCCTGCACACATTCCACACCGAACTTAGTTTCACGTTGCCCATATCTCCAATTTCCAAAAAGTACATCTTATTTCAGGCTAAGTGGGCGTGAAAAAAAGCCAACCATAACAAGAACAGAAAACAAAAACAAAAACTTATGACAGCAGTACGATATAACCTCGCAATAAGTCCTTTATTATCCCTCTCAAAAAAAAAGGGGGTTCTTCAGTTGGCGCGGTGATGTCATCCGAAAGAGCAACCTCTGTGTCAGACAGCCTCTATCTCCTATACAGAGTCCGCGGGGCATTCCACCTTTTCCGTGTCCTCCTCATTTTTCTTTTCTTCCTGGACAGCAGCAGAAGCAGTAGCATCAGGAACCGCTTCTTCCCCTTGGGCATTCTTGTTTTCCATGTTTTCCTCTTCCACCCGCGAGGACTCATGCGGTGGGGTTTTTTCTTCTGGAGCGCTTCCCTCCACTGCAGCTTCTTTTCCCTCCAGCACTTCCCCCTCTTCCTGGGGCTCCTGAGCATCCCCAGCCTCTACAGCGGGGTCCACATTGGCATTCTGTTCCCCATCCACAGCTGCCATATCTTCTGCTTTTTGCTCATGTACATCTTGTTGTTTTACCTCTCCCTTCTGCTGCTCTTCAGTTTGATCTCCCTTTTGTTTTTCCTCTTTCTCCTCTTGCTCTTCAGCTTGATCTTGCTGTTGTGGTTCCTCTCCCTTCTGCTGCTCCTCAGTTTGATCATCTCTTTGTTTTTCCTCTTTCTCCTCTTGCTCTTCAGCTTGATCTTGCTGTTGTGGTTCCTCTCCCTTCTGCTGCTCCTCAGTTTGATCGTCTTTTTGTTTTTCCTCTTTCTCCTCTTGCTCTTCAGCTTGATCTTGCTGTTGTGGTTCCTCTTCCTTTTGCTGCTCTTCAGTTTGATCTCCCTTTTGTTTTTCCTCTTTCTCCTCTTGCTCTTCAGCTTGATCTTGCTGTTGCGGTTCCTCTCCCTTCTGCTGCTCTTCAGTTTGACCTCCCTTTTGTTTTTCCTCTTTCTCCTCTTGCTCCTCAATTTGATCTCCATGATCCTTCACCTCCGAGAGCTCTTCATATTCATCTCCATGATCCTTCACCTCCGGGAGCTCTTCATATTCATCTCCATGATCCTTCACTTCCGGGAGCTCTTCATATTCATCTCCATGATGCTTTTCCTCCGGGAGCTCTTCATATTCATCTCCATGATGCTTTTCCTCCGGGAGCTCTTCATATTCATCTCCATGATGCTTTTCCTCCGGGAGCTCTTCATATTCATCTCCTTCTTCTTCCTGTCTTTTTGTTGCATCCGTCACCAAGGCCGACCCGTCATCAGCTTCCCTGTCATACGACGGCGCCTCGGAGAAGTCGTAAAGTACCTCCTGCTCCTCCTCGCCCTCTCCTTTGGAACCATGCGTTGGACTTCGCATCATAAGCTCCCGGAGCATCGACGAGCAGCCAGAAGTGTGCCACGCTACTGCGCCTGTGTACTTTCCGCCCAGCCCAAACGTTTCGCGGGTACCGTCGCAAATAATTTTCCAAACTGAGCTCATTTCTTCTTCTTCTATTTCGTAGCGTTGGGAGACCTCACGGCGGACGACGGAAAAGAGTCGGACACCGTACATGTCAAAGAGCCAGCGCAGCATACATCGCCAATCATCCCCCTCCTCCTGCTCGATAGCGGCGCGAGACTCTGTCCAGATCTCGCCAAAACTCTTCTCACCTTCTCCATCCGTAGGCTTCACACCGTACCGCTCCATCCAGAGCTTGCGGAAGTATTCGGGTGGGGCATAACGAAACACACCACGGCGAATTGTGAGGCGATCCTCCTCCTCTTCACGTACAATACGAGAGCGACCAGTGGCCTCCTTGCCACTGCACTGCTGCAAGCAAATGATTAGGAACCATGAATGGGAGCAGTACTCCTCTAGTACCTTTCTCAGTTGAATTTCAACACCGACTATCCAGTTGCGCAACTCCACCTCCTCATTCACGATCACACCATACTTTGCATGAGGAAAACCAGGCACCAAGGATCGTATCGGTGGCAAGACAGTGCGCATTTTCTTGGCAGGAAACCAAACACCTTTTTCTTGTTCCAAGATCATGAGTGAATGTTTATCGGCTTGGATATAACCAACGCGGTGGCGTTCCTTCTCCCTCCGCTTTCGGTCACCAACCGTAACTCCCATGATGTGCATGAGGTCAGTAAAAGACCTCTGAAACTCCTCCACAAGCCGAGACCGCATTCCAGTCTCCTCGCGACAGATGCGTTTTCGCAACTCATCATCACTTGGAACACGGGTCACGAGTTCATGATAGCGTTCAGCAAAGCTTTGATAAACTAAAGCCATCTTGCAAAAGGAGCCACGTTAAACCAATAATTGTATGTATACAAAAATAAACGCTTAGAGTTTAAGTTGTACTATTCCCAAGAACAATTTATAAATACAAATAAAAAATACTCAAAGGGGGTAAGAAAAGATAGTATTTTCAGTGAAAACACCATTAGCAATTCCCATTATGTTCAGCAAGTAACAAACAGAAAAATAAAAGCGCACACTCAAAGGTGGAAAACAAAAAAAAAAAAGAACAAAAAGTAAACCTTAATCTTTACCACATAATAGAAGACAAACACAGACAATGCAACGCGGGCCTTTTTTTTGTCACCACAACAGAAAAAAGAAAAAGAAAAAAAACAGAAGGAGCTGCAAAGCTCTCACCTGCTTTCGTTACAGTAAACTTTTTTAAAATTGTATAAACGCCCATTGACAACACACAACCACTTCTCCCGCAATACGCTAAAAAAAGAAAAGTAATCCTTTGACTTCGCCAATAAAGGTTAAGCATGAAATCACTAATACGACTAGGTGCTAGTGATGTAAGCCACTTTGCTTAGCTTTTCAATCATTCCCTGCTTTGAGAAAAGATCATGAATTTCCTCAAATCTATATCAAGAGGACCAGGCAGCGATGCAATAGAAAAAAAAAATCTGCACTCTTGAAAGTGTGAAGAAAACACTCTTATATTGTATGCGTGCAACATGTTTTTTGCAGAGCAGCAAAAGTGCAACATAGATACATACATAAATGCAAAGATATATATATATATATATATATATATATAAAGAAAAAAAAAACTCACCCAGAAAAAAACAAAAATAACACAACCACCTCCACAATACTAACAACACAAAACAAAACAAAACAAAAGAACAAAAAGTACCAAGAATGCTCATTTGTCCCTCATTTACTTCTCTCACGATGTTTACACGAATTGGTTCCCGCATTTTTGCGATGCGACTGCAAACTGCAGACTGGAAAGACGGAAGTCGGGATGGTCTAGGGCAAGTTTCTCCGTATCCCAACCTGCACGGTGCAGTGAATCGACAAACTCGGCGCCGTGCCGAAGCCACGCGGACTGTGCCCCGTTGCACTTTCGCAAAAAATCCCGCAAAGCGCCAACACTCTCCGAGTGATGCAGCAGTGCTGTGTACGCGAGAAGATACGCGGTGAGCAGATGCAACTGGTCACACTCGTGGTGGACCAGAAGGACAAGGCGCTGGCGAAACTTTTCGCGCAGCATAGACTCCTTTGCCGCAGCGGCGGGTGAAAGTCGGAGTTTCAGTTGGCGCCACAGGCGCGGGGACTCCCAGCGTGCCCAACTGTGCCGCAGTGTGAGCGGCGCAAGCGGTTCCCACAGCGCGAGCACAAAGGAGCCGGAGGCACACGCGTACAGTACATCTTGCTCTAGGCGATCCGAGCGAATGCGAAGCTTTTCAATGGGCGGGCTCACGTACAAAAGACACGTGCGATCGTGGCGATCGCGAGAAAGTTTGTCGACCATGGAAAGTCCGATACTCTCCCTTACGTCATCTGGTGTTAGCGTACGGCGATGATGCTCGCCATTCTTTCCCGCGTACTCGCGAAGGATCACTGAAATCGTTGTCGCGTTCAGTACACGAAAGGCTATTTTTTCCATACTGAGGTAAGAGATAACCATGTTGGCCGCGCAGCAGACAAAAACTGTCACAAGTTGCGCTCTAAGTGTAGTGACAACAGAAGTGTATGCAATACCTATAGCCGTAGCCACTGTATATATAACCATACTAAACGAATTAAACTTCTTTGTGAGCTCCGCAAGATTATTATTCACCGCAAAGTGTTGCAGTGCGGATGCTCGTGTAACAAGAAACATGAGTGAAGCAGACTGTCGCACACAAGATGTGAGAACTGCGCCGACCAGAAGATAGTGCGGTAGCGCCCACGGAAGAATCATCTCAGCAATCACAGAAAGATTATGCATCACGACACTCACGACAAACCAGAACTTCGGTCGGTTTTCATACGATATGATTCGATTCGCGAGGTACGCTGCGGCAAGGGCAGGTAAAAGATCCTTCAGCATCCACAACTGTGGTGATGATCCGAGAAAGAAACCATTAAGAATCGATTGATACCCGATAGAAGACGCAAAACTCGACGCAAAACTGCTTGTAAGAGAAAGAACAAAGTACCGGCGGAAGCCATCGGCGCAAGAGTCCGGATATCCCTGCGGCATCCCAAAGCGCAGCAGCCGATTTTGCAGCGATCCGTCGTAAGAATACTTTGGGTACGAAACACCGATCTTTGTTGAGGACTGTTTCCATCGGTACCGCTTTTTGCCCTGCAAGAAACCCAAGTCCGCCATAACAAGTGGCTGCGGAGTCGAAAGGGAATTCACTTCATTGTTGCTGTTGGTATCATCATTACTTCCACTGCCACCGCCATTGCGCTTGCTCTTGTTGTTGTCGCCTGTTGGCCTATCACTACTTGACACTATGTGCGATTTTTCGGAATCTTTCTCCACAGATGCTGCCGATTCTACAAAGATTGGCGCCTCGGCCTGAGAAGCCCTAAGTGCACTACTGGCACTTTTTCCACTGCTATACCACGCTTTACCGTATAACTTGTGGCCTACGAGCGTGATTGGGCCAATGCGAGACACACACAGGCGAATTACTGTCTTCTGACGATGACAAAGAGTAAACGCCATAATGGAAAACCTGACTGAAAAACGGGAAATAGCACCAAGAGGGGGGACAAAGAACAAAAAAAAAGAGTACAGTCAAAAGACATCAAGAATAGCAATAAAAAGAAAAACAACCAAAAAGAAGAAAAACAGTAAAAAGAACAAATAGAAGTAAGAAAAAAAATAATGACAATAACAAGAAAGGGATATATGTGCATGCGATAAAAGGCTCAAATTCGCTGATTTTTGTTGTCCTCATGTAAAGATACAGGTTGAAAATCTAAGCATCAGTCACTGCCGGTTTCTTTTCGCTCAAATAACTGTTCACGCGCTCTCTCCGCCTCCATTGCGAGTGATATCTCCTGCTCTGAGCGCTCGGCTTGCATCCGCTGCAGTGTCTCGCGCATTTCTGCAAGCAGCGTATCACGGACGCGAATGTCACGCGCCTGCCGGTCGATGCGATTGCGAAGGTCCTCGCACTCGCCGACCGCCGCGTGGGTTTCGCTCAGCGCCCCCAGAACGCTTTGCAGCTGCCATGTGAGCTCTGTTACCTGCGCGCTCATTCGCTCGCAATCCTCCAGCGCCTGCGCGCGGCTTCTTGTGACAAGCTCAAGCGCCTCACGCGCCTCGCGCAGCTCCCGCTCGAGCCGCTCCGCTGCACGCGCTTCGCCATTGCGCAGAGCCGACGTGTCTGCGGCGCCGGGCTTTCTTGTGCGCCGCCAGAGCAAAAAGCTCGCGACGGAGTCTGGGCGCAGCAGCTGCCGGTTCCACGCCGCATCGCCGGACTCCTGGCTGAGGAGAAGCTCCAGGCACTCGTGTAGCGCTCGCGCGCAGTCGTCGCGGTCCCCGGGGGGGCAGAAGTGCTCCTCGGCCTCGCGCCGCCTCGCGCTCTCCTCAGACAGAGCGCCCATCTCAGACTTGGGCCGAGGCACCAAGGGGGCACGTGGCAGTTCTACCGCTCCTGGCATCTTCGGCATAAAGACCCACTGTGCGTTGATACGTCTAAGAAAAACAAGCTAGACAAGTTGAAAATGTCTTGGTTTTGTTTTACTTGTAAATATTTACGATTATTTCACGTTCTTTACACACAAAAAAAAAAAACAACTGTACGTATAGGCTTCATACAAGAAGATATATGCTTAAGAAAAAAAAAAAAACAGTCTCCAGCAAAAGAATATCAGGTACAACCTAATCAAAATTTTTTCATTTTTTTTTATTAAATTCGTAAACCACAATTTTTTTTTTCGATTTCTAGAATTTTTTTTTTCTGTACATATCCAAATTACATAGGGCGCATTGCTTAAACACCAGTCATTAGTGGATTAGAATAGGATCACAAGTAAAAAACTAACGAATAAACCGTTACAAGCAAAGATAACATGAATCCTAAAACTACGATCCTTCAACTGAGGGCCTACAGCACATTGCATCACTTGCCCCCCACGAAAAAAAAAAAAACTCTAATCAAAGTCGAGCCACGACGGCTCCGGTTCTCCATTCCCACCTACTTTCTCGGCATCTGCTTTCTCCCCCTCTTCCTTCTCTTCCTCTTCTTCACCATCTTTAGCAGAAGCAGTAGCTTCCTCAAACTCCTCTGAGGCCTCATATGCCGCTTCATCCTCATAGGCATCCTCCTCTACCGCCTCCTCTGGCATCGACTGTTGTTCATCATCATCGTCGATCCACGATGGTACTTCAGCTTTCGCTTTCTGCTCTGCAGATGCACCCTCCTTCGTCGATGCCTGCGCCGACTCCAATTTGTTTGAGGCAACAACATCTTGATTTTCCGCGGTATCTGAAACGTGCTCAGCATCCTTATCCTGTGAGCCTTCTTCCCATTCGTAGCGCGGCGGGGCTGCACCGCCATTCGATGCATCGGGTGACCGGCTGCGGTCTTGCTGCATACCATCACCGCTTCGCCGACTCTCCTGATTGCTTTCAGGAGATGCTTCGGGAACTGCTTCAGGAGCTGTTTCAGAAACTTTAGTCCCACTATTATCTGAAAAGCGCTTGTGCAACGCGACAGGCCTGAAAGGCTCGCCTGTAGAGACAGGCTGTGTGGATCCTCGGTCACTGTTTACAGACCTGTAACTTGCGGCATCCTCCACCACCCGTTGTTGTTGCTGTTGTGGCTGCTGCTCCTGCTCCAATTGTCGTTCCTCACTATGGTCTTTGTCAAGCTTCCTCTTTTCGCTCATACTGGTATCTGAATACATTTTGTGGTGATTCGAGGCACTGGTTAGATCAGCATTGAAAGAATTTTGCTTCGACTTTGGCTTGCTGCCGCTGGAACGGGGCCGGTCCTCCAGCGAAGTCTTTGGTAAAGTATCAGCAGCGTCGAACTCATCGAGTAAGATGAGTCGCTCGCGCCGCCCCTCCATAATTACATCCATCTCCTTTTCCATACGATCCACACTCTCAGAAAGGAATTCATGTTCATCATTTAAGTGAGCATTCTTTTCTGCTTTGCTTACCGATATACCGCGTTTAAGTGTGCACAATCGCTGTTTCATCCGCAGGCTTTTCTCCAATTGCTTCCGATACTGCAACAAGAGTTCTTTGAGATCGCCATCAAGCAGTTCGAATTGCTTATTCCAAACAGACTCCAGCTTTTCCTCGAGAGCGCTTATTTGCTCTTTCTTTACAAGACACGTTTTCGTTGTATCCAGTGCATCACAACGCGCGCGGTAGAGCGCGCGTTTCGTGAGTACATCATCAGCTCTAATTGTGTCCGCAAGCCGCTTGGTAGCATCATCAGAATCTTGATTTTCTTCGTTATTCAGTAGTATCTTTTCGTTCCGACGGATCTCCAGCGAAAGCGCGCGTTTCTCCACATATAGTTTCGCAATATCTTTGCGGAGTGTCTCGATGAACTTCGGGTAACGAGACAACTGTTTGTTGCGAGCGACCCTCATCTGCAGTTCGGTTCGTTGTGAAATTAGAAAATTGCGCTCCTTGCGCAGAAACCGACGTTTGCCTTCGCGGTGTAGGGAATGCTGAATAGTCTCCACACTCTTTTTTTGATTATGCGCACTAGTGTGCGTACTGTTTGCACTTTCTGGCGACACTTCCACACCCCGGGAGCTTTTCTGAATTCTCTCTGATTGCTCCAGATTCAATAACTGCAGATTTAGATCGTCATTGCGCCTAAGCAAATCAAGAAGGTCCTCCTTTGTCTTGGGAGCCGAGTCGTCGCCGTTTGACTTGGCCGCCGCGCCCTTTGCGTCGGCGCTGACGGCATATTCCTGTGCCGCGGCCGCCTCCAGCTCACTCCACTTGTGTGACTCTGCTTTCCCAGCCATCAGAGCACTTGCTGACTTCTTGGAGTCGCAATGATGAGATAAATCAGAATTTCGCTTGGAAGAGAGGTTGGAAGACAATTCAGTCCTCTTCTCCGGGGGCGAAGTGGAGGATTTCATGGTATCGCTCCGTCGGCCACTTTCCGGACTCAGGCCCTCCTCTCCACGCACATCGCGCTGCACACTAGAGTCTTCAGTAGGGCTAACAATACTGAGGTCTCGGCTGCTGTGCTTGCTTCCTTCAATGGGATAGCTGCGTTCACTATCGTTACGACTGGCGTTGCGATGACTTTGCGGGGCGCTGCCCATGCTGGTATTGCTGGTGACATCCTTTTCGACTTTTTCGTCTCTTCCGATGCTTTGGGTGTTTTCGTCAAAGTCATCAGTGTAATCCAAATCGGACCTTTTTTCATCGTGATGAAGTGGAGAATCCCTCGTGTCCGACAACATATCGAAAAAAACTGCTTTCTAGATAGTTTTTTTAAAGAACTCGCTAGTTCAATAATTCAACACTCAATAGCAACTCTTGCTATACCTAGAATCTGAAAGTAATTAAAAATAGAAAAAAAAATGCAAAAATTTTCTAATAGGAAAAAATACGTCCCCCCCCCCAAACAAAAAAGAACGTAAAGTAAGTACCACTTGATTTAGAATCAAAAAAAGCATTGTATGTACATGTACGCATGGAAGGCAGATAGACACAGGCATCCGGGAGTATATGTGGCCGTGGCTTACATTTTACTTCGTACCTCGGTGACCCTTTTTTTTACTTTGCATCTAAGATGCGACGCAACTCGGATTTCTGCTCAAGTGTCAAAAACCCAGGAAACTTTGTGTCGCATTCAACAATAAGGTCACCACGTGGATTGGACGGGTCTTCGTTGCGTGGCAATCCCTCGCCTGCAACACGCCGGCGGTACTTTGGGTGTACAATTTCGTCAATCAGTACTGGTAGCTCGCTTCCTTCCATCGTCTTTACAGCCAACGTCACACCACAAAGGGCTTCGCTCAAAGTAATGGGGATCACGACGACCAAATCATCGACCTCACGACGGAACCGCTCATGGGGCAGAAGATCCAAGACAGCCACAACATCACCCCGCGCAAACCCTTCCTTCCAGTTGCCTTGCCCATCCACGACAAACTTGTCTCCGGCATGGGCCCCTTTAGGAACACGCAGATCAAAAGACTCTTGTGTAAAGTTTTCTTTTCCATTTTTTCGCACAAAGCAACTTTGCCAGGTCGCGCGACGAACAGCGCCGTAGAAAATGTCCTCTAGCGTCACAGGGAGTCTAACCTCTATTGGTGGAACCTTCTCGAAACTCTTTGGAATCACAGCTGTAGTGCTGAAAAAGTGGTGTTGGTTGTCACGAAGCCCATTAATTTCACCAATGACTTGAAATGGGTTTTCAACGCCAAAAAATCGACGAAACACAGCATATGGATCAATTCCGTCAAGGTCGAAGCCACCAGGAACACCCTGCGTTCCGGTTCCACCGTGTCGTACGCCTTCTTCTCCATAGAGATCATAGATGCCACGCACTTTTGGATTTGACAGAACAACGTATGCCTGCGAAGCGTGCTTAAACTGTTTTTCCAGAGCCTTTGGGTCAGGATGGTCGGGATTGCACTGGGGATTGTACGCCATAGAGTTGCGACGATATGCACGCGCTATTTCGTCGTCTTCTGCCTCATGGCTGATGCCCAACACATCGTATAGGTCTAACATTACCCTGTGAAAATCCTCGCTGTTTACCTATTTCCACTTTACAGATAAAATAAGAAAAAAGCAATCACAGAAAAGGGGAGGAGAGGTCCACTGAACAAATTTATTCTACTGAAGGGATATCTTAAAGCGAGAAATATATAAACTTCATATGTGTGTCGGTAAGGCTTGAGTCCTTCCTTTGACCGATCCACAAAAATAAAAGAACAAAGCAAAATCAGGTATATATATATATATATATCAGTTGATCCCCAAAAGCAATTATAAGCACATGAACACGCAATGCGTATCCCTTGGAATTGTATTAAACCCTTATAAGAAATAAATCTGATATAGTTTCCTCCCTTCACAATACAAGACAACTTTCATCGTCGATCTGAGCCAAAACGTCGCACCACTACAACTTCTGGAAAGCCCAATAGTTTCTCTGACCTCCTCCGCGTAAAAGGAGGCACTTTTACGTTTGGTGAAAGAGTTCTTCGTCGTGTGGTCGTCCTCGGTACCGTTGTCGTTTTTGATGACTGAGCCGAGACGGTCAGCTGTGAGAGTGGTCTCACACTTTCAGCTTCTGTGGACTCCGCTGAGCCAATATTGTATCTATTCTGCCGTACAACTCGTTGTCTTTGCTGCCGCGATGCAAAAGGGACCCCATGGCCATACATGGGCATTCGTTTCTCCTTCTCGCGATACCTAATGAGCCGGTCAAGACCTATTTTTGCACGTCGCAGTGATGGTGTCGCTTGGGTATCGGTCGAGTGTACGCGAGAAGCGGAAAACAACCCACTCGACCGGTTTGACATATTGTTCCTGGTGCGTAAGGTTGACCGCCGAGGGGACTGTGCCCTGCAATACAATCTGCATTGCCGAGAACTATACACCTGAAGACCCTTCACCAGAGGAGAATGTGACTCAATCATCATATTTCCTTCGTCGGGGTGCTGCAGAACATTCTCGAGAGAAAGGCACCACACACTCAAGGGAATAACTGGTCGACCTTGAGCTGCGCGGAGAAATGCTGTATGAGCCAACTCATGTTGAGTAATTTTCTCAAGATCTGCGCGATGAGTTTCAAGTATGTTTTGCGAATTCATTAAAAAAGAAACTATGAGCTGCCTCATGGCGCATGTGTATTGATCGCACCAATCAGGAGTAATTCCATTAATAGAGTCATTCAAAAACTGTTGCTGCTTCTCACTCTCTTCAAGAAGAGAACCAGAGTCTGTTAAAATCAATAGAACACTTAGAGCTGAAGAAAAAACATCAGCTTCAATTCCATAAACATCTTCTGCTAGTGAGTGCAAATCTTTAGTATCTTGTATTGTTTTTACGTGAAAAGCCTCTCCATACAATCGGTACAGACTTGCCTCAATAGCTGATTCATTTTCTTCCTGTACATCGTTTAGATGTCCGTCATTAGGTATAGAAAGAAGTCTCTTATTTATGATCAAATCAGATATAATGTAGATAGCAGAAATCATTCGTTTTCGCGTAGCGAGTAATTGGGGGAGAGAAGCTGTTTGCCACGTGCAGGTTTCACCAGACGAGCTAAGAATAGAAGACACTTCCCCCGTTAGGGCTCCAGTCTCACCAAAAGCAATTTCCTTGTCTTGGAGTAAGAACGAAGAAGGCCAAGAGTCCGTTTTCAATTTTTTTAAATCACATTGCTTCTTATGTAATTCAGATTTCATCATTTCAATTTGTTCCTTTAAATCCATCACCCTCTGTTGTTCGTCGAGAAGCTTTTCCATCAAGCATTCCACTTCTATTCTCTGAACTCTTCGTTGCAACATCTCCATTTGCTTTAAAGGTAGTCTTTCAAGTTGCCCATCCACCGTTTGTATCTCACCTGAATTCCCAAAATTTGAATTTACAACTGTTGTGTTATAGATGTCCAGTTCAGTGCTCTGAGACTGAGCCTGATGATGTGTCATCACGCGTAGTTGTATTAGATTTACCAAACTAAAGGAAAAATAAAAGCACAACAACAACAACAACAACAACGAAAAACAAAACAAAAAAAAAAAAGCGACTGCACTTCATAATTAAGGCAATGTAAAAATAGAACCGAAACTTTTACTAACAGTTCAAATAAAACCAAAAGCGCTTGACAGAAAAAAAGAGACAATAGAAAATTAATGGTCTACGGGGTGCACAAAGCCCGTCTAAATACTTTTCAATTTTTTTAATTTATCCCTAGGCGATTTACCTTCAATAAGGGAGCCTCAAGGTCTTGGCTCGTGCCACCATCGCATGCTTAAAGAAGCCTTACTCAATTTTTTTTCAGTTTCGCCTCACGATCGGGATGAGAATTACGAATCTCATTCATCACTTGAATTACGTGATCTCGCAATTCTTCCGCCGTCTTAAACTTCGAGCCGTCGATAGGATCACCGTAGGACATGAAAATATTGGCCTTGTCCATTAATGCCGAACCGCGAGGCCAACAGTCCTCTGTCCCACTGATAGCCAGTGGAACAATTGTAGCCCCCTCCTCCACCGCGAGGGTGAAGAAGCCGATGCGGAAGGGGGCAAGGTCACCCTCCGGGTTCTTATTCCGAATGCCCTCAGGAAAGACCGCAATCATCCGCCCGCGTCTCAGCTTGGCACGGGCCTGATCCATCATGACTCCCACAGTTCCTTTTACAGTCTCAAAACTGCTCTTTTTGTCCTTGAAGCACACTTTAAGGTCGTCTGCATTGGCCATGCACCATCCACCGAATGGAATACGAAAAAGTTCATCTTTTGCTATCCACGTGGAGTCGTGTGGTAACATAGTGCGGACCACCATAAATGGATCTGCGTTGCTCAAGTGGTTCATCATGAGAAGAGCTTTTGAAGCTTTTAACTCTGGGAAAGGTCGAAGAATTGTTGAATTCCAAAATGGATTCAAAAAATCTACGCACAAATATGTGACATAACGAAAAATGTGCCCACAAATGTCATACCTTTGCAGTGGAGTAACAAATGGGTATGACAATATCATGAAGATCACTTGAATAACACAGGCAAGTATCAACGCTATAACTATCATAAGCGCAATATAAAGCGTTATAAAAGCGCGCAATATTATTGATGTGCCCATATTGCTTTTGATTATATTTTATAATGATCTCAAAATAATAATAATAATAACTACTAAGTAGCGTGTCTCTGCAATCTAAACAAATTCTTAATGAATCCTTGATTATTATTATTTTTTTTTTCTCAATTAGAAAACCCACAACAATAGAAAGGCAAAAATATGTACAGACCGTGACAAAACAAAATTACACCACTTTGAGTGCGCAATTCAAAAAAAAAAAAAAACAGCAATTCTGCCTGAAAGATAAATCTTAAAAAAATAAGCACACAACAGGAGAGCAACAACAAAATACAATATCGTTTATTACCACCACCACCATTATCGTCATATTGGCGGAGAGCACAAGAGATAAAACACGTACAAGAATAAGATACGCAAAAATAGTCGTAAAAAAAAATAATCTTTAATAGCAACACGTTCAAAAACAAAAAAAAAATAAAAAATAAACGTGAGAATAAATCCATCTGAATCCAAAAAAAAGGGGGGAAACGACTCCAAACTGTTCGCATAAAGTACCTTGACCATTCTTTGCAATATGTATCGGCATATACATATATCCCATTCCTCTCAGCAGTGATGCTGTAGCTCTTGTTGGTTTCAACTGCGAGGCATTCAAAAATATGAATTTGTTTGAGCTCCAAGTAAGCTGCGCTAACGCACAGCAACTCGCCACGAAAAACAAAAACAAAAAAAAATAATAATAAGAGCTCAAGCTCAACCGTTGGACATTCGCGTAGTTATTAAAACTTCAGCAGTGATATACTATCCTTGAAACGGAATCCCAGTCCGCATAAAATACACAAGTTCATGTGCGGTGTTAACAAATGCCGGGTATTTTGCTTGCAAAAAAAAAAAAAAACTTTTTTAATCTTTTTTTTTTTTTTCTTCTCCCTCTCCCTCTCCCTCTCCCTTTAACACTCGTAAATCGTAAAAAAGGTGCGCGTTGAGTAACCGCAGACTCAAAGTCATTCGTGAAGGCACAGCCCGCAGCGGCATCTCAATGAACTCTTTTACACTTTACGTAAATAGCACAGTGTCAAGTGAAAAAAAGAAAAAAAAAAACAATTTTTCTCTGCCATGCTTCTCTGCGACTGGCTAGCGCAGTAGATCTCTGTGTGTCGAGATCCTGTCCAACTGCAGCAAAGACATTAGCGATAACGAAAGAGTAAAATTGAATGCGGAGAATAGTCGCAGTCCTTTAATGTCAATGTGAACACTGGAAACTTTCCCTCCGGAATTAAAGAAGTTACACACACACATTTTCTTTTTCTTTTCATTAGAGATAAGATCCATACCTTTATGACTGTCCATGAAGTAACAAGCAATTGGATTGGAAAAGCCATCGAGTACGAGACAAGGACTCCTTGCTGAGTAATTTCTTCCAATAGGAATTCGTGGAGAAATGCACAGGAGTGCGGGATCCACTGCAATGCGTGCCGCGACTCGCCAGCGGGAGCACACACTTAAACCGTCGAAGAGTTCATTGAAACACTGAACAGTTTTTTTTTTTTCTTTTTTTTTTTTGCGGTGGCAGTTTTTTGTGTGACAGCTGCGAGTGATGAGCAATACGGCTATTCGCTGACTGCACACTTTCTCACCTTAACCCAATCAAAAGGAAAACAAACAAACAAAAAAAAACAGACTATAATAAAATAAGAGAGAAGACACAATTCTCCTCAATCCGATTATGGATTGAAAATTACATCAATTTCCTTAAAAGAAAAAAAAAAATAATAATAATAATAATTTTTATTGATACAGTTTAATGAAATGCGCGGAAAAGCGCCTGAAAATAAAGTCCGTTCACCACAAGAGTTGATCACAAAGACAAAGACCCAAATACACACACACACACACACAGAAAAAAAAAAAAAAGAGAGAGAGAAACTGCTTACATAGCAACAGGAGTTCTTTCAAACATCCACTGTGTTCTCTTCAGTTCCATTCTTAAAATTGAAATAATCGCATGACTCAAATGACTTTGTCACCAATAGAAAAAAGGAAAAAAGAAGCAAACAAAGAGCGAAAACAAAAAAAAGAAAAAAAAAAAAGAAAAACTGAGGCGAAGATGTTTGAGGACGCTCACAACATACAACTAGACGACAAAAACTTCACAAGAAGAAAGGGGGAAAAAAAATAATAATAATCAGCATTCACATAGTCCCTCATCTTCATCTTGCTCTATGTTCCCATCATCTATTTCCACCAACTCCTCTTCCTCCTCCGACTCTTCTTCTTCTTCTTCGTCGTCGTCGAATTCTTCACAATCAAATGAGTATGGATTGGCCAAAAGTTCCTTTACAGTCATGGCGTACCGACCCATTTTCGCGGACTGAACAGCCAACTTATACTGACGTCCCTCGTTTAAATGAGAGCGCAATGAGGACTCAATAAACACAACAGAAGAACTCGTTCTCGTAAATGTGCTAGGCTCGGGCACCAACCTCGAAGCACTACGCAGATACCCCGTGTCAGAATTCTCACTGGATTGAGTTCGTACACGTGCTGGACAACTGCGCGTCCGGCGACCTATCGAATTTTCACGCCGAATATTGTCTTCATTATCAGCGCTATTTCTGTTCCTTGTGCTACGATTTTTATGCACTTTCCCATTTACTGATTTCTTTACAGCATGGGGACAACTGCTGTAAAGTGTTTGGATCGCCAAAGCATTAGACGCATTCTGCTTTTGACGCGACCGAGCTGACATATACATCGCCGTAAGCCCTTTTCGGGCCTCGTGAAGTTTTCCGTAATTTGTCCTCTTTGCACCCACGAACAGAGTCGATGAATTCGTTGAGACGCCGCCGCCGCCCACCTCGGAGCAATCCGAGGCGACGCACGAACTCCTCACGGCGTGCCTTAAAGAACTCCGCACACAGCAGCCACTTCTCTTGTGTCTCGGGACATAAACCCCGAGTTTCGGCGTGGAGCCGAGTGGTGAGCCCTCCGTGTCGGCTCGCTCGCCACGGCACTCTCTTTCGTCCGCCGGGTCCTGCCGCGGGAACGCCGCTGCGCTCTCCACTGAGGACTCGCCCCCTCTCCGCAATGGCCGCTTTGATTTGAACAGTGGCATCGAAAAGCCTCTCCCGGCATCATCGCCTGTGTGGAAAGCGCGACCAAACGACTCACTCTCCACGCTTGACGCGTGCTCGGCGGAGTCTTCAGCGTAGCGCACACAGGCTTCCTTGGCGCTAAAGCGATCATCACAGCTCATAGGGTTACACTTCTCCTTCCGAAGGCTCCTTTCAAAAAAAAAAGATAAATTAAAATTTGAGAACCAACGCAATTGAAAACTATAACTTTTCTTTCTTATAAGAAAAGAAATAATAAAAACAAAAAGGACGTTCATGTGCTGTATTAAAGCATACGATTTTTTTTTTTGTTTCTTCAATGTTTATTGAAAGAAGCAAAAACACACTCACATAAAAAAAAAAAAAATCACTTACAATAATAGGCTAATACGGATTTGAAAATTTTAATCGTAACAAATGAAATAAAGAAGATAGTGTTAATCGCGACATGCAAAAGTATATACGCTAAAGTATATATATATATATACGTTTCCTTCTGCAGCACACACCTCAATGTTCAGCTTCCTTTTCTTCATCCTCCTCCTTTTCTTTGGCATTGTCCATATCTTGTTCATCCTGGGCATCGCTTTGTTTCGTCTTTTCTTCCTCTTCCTCCTCTTCCTCTTCCTCTTCCTCCTCTTCTTCCTCTTCCTCCTCCTCTTCTTCCTCTTCATCTCCGTCAGTGGAACTTCCTTCAACCTCCCATGCATGCTGCCTTCGTATTCTGCCTCGCTTTGCGTTGAGGGGTTGGACATCCATAAGATCCATGGCTTCCATATCGATAGCTCGCCGTGCCGCGCTCTCACAGGCATTTCTAGAGACATGTGCCTCCTGAAACGCCGCGACCTCAGCCGCATCGGCACAAAGGCGGTAGCCATCGAAAAGTTCCCTGTTTACATCAAAGAAACTTTCGCCCCATGTGAAATGGGACATCACATACCTGGCGTCCTCTAAACGACCCACAATGGCTAACGTGCCGGCGAGTGCCTCCGCGCAGTTGAGCTTCGACGGACGACCGTAATTGACGGGGTTTGCAGCAATCAACAATGGGAGAAGGCGTGGGGCACCCATTTTCATCTGACGCCACGGCACTGCGTCCAACTGCTTCCACGAACAATCCACCACTGCCAGGCCGTACTGCGCCACAATGTGTGCATCTGCCGGACTCACTATCTCCTTCGCGGTAGGCGTTAACACGACACCACGAAAGGAATCCTTTAAGCGTAGCAGCCGGAGAGCATTTTGACGGTACAGTCTCCTACCGGAACATGCGTTAGGGTCACACTGTTCAAAGTCCCACATGGCAAGCGGAACGCTACAGCGGTGGCGGCGGGGCTCGCGGCTGCGAAACCCTGAGCGCCGGGGCTCCGCCTCATTGTCGTTACCGCCACGAAGACTGCCCGCGCCCTTCGACCTTCCCATTCCGCTGAACAGACCTCTTCGGAAGGTCAAAGGAAAGAAAAGAAAAAGAGGAGACAATGGAGGTAGAGAATAATAGTAATAATAATAAAAGGGAGGAGGAAAGTATATTTACAACATAAATGCACTCTACATTGTCTATTGTAATGATTTTACGAAGGGAGTAGAATATATATTTATATGTATATATATATTCTTTTTTTGTTAATCGGACAGAGAGCAACCTCACTTAAATTTAAAGAGGTTAAAAGACAGGTTTTAATACCTTCTCTTCACTCGTTTCTTCTCTGAATTGCCAACAGTAGGAAGAGACTTTTTCTTATCCTCTGTGGAAACTGCAGCAGTGGGGGTTTCAATTTTTTTATTATTGTCCATAGCCGTTGACTCCAAGCGTCTGTGTTTGAGTGCACCGCCCGCCATTTCATCCCTATGTTTGTCAAATATGTCCTCCTCGTGGCGAGTTTCACGGGAACGCTTCGGAGCCATGCGCTTTTCGAGATACCGCTCACGTTCTTTTTCAAGACGGAGAAGATGCTCCACGTACTTCTGTCTTTTCTCACGGTGCTTCTTAGGCATTAGTACTACTACAGCTTTAAAAAAAGAAAAGAAAAAAAGATAAGCAGTGACGCACAAAAGTAAGACCTATGGAATAGTCCGAAGGTACACAGCTGTCAACAAAATACTAATAAAATAAATGCAAAATAAATTCCTTTAAAGTAAGATAAACTAAATAACCAGTAAAGTACGTATTCTTGTACATGAAGAGTACGTCGTTCGTGAGTTAGTAATTTTTTGTACTATCGTATATATATATATTTTTTTTTTTCTCACAATAGAAAAAAAAAAAGCAATAACTCAGAAATGACGTACTTGCAAATAGGGGGAGAAAAAACTTTCACTACACGCCCCCCCCCCCGCCCGCTATCAAAAGAATTCTTCGTCTACATTATCCTCATCCGTGGTTGACGGTCCCTTCTTCTGCTCTGCCTTGTCCAGCGACTCCACTGGGGGCCGTGAGCGCCACATTATCGGCTTACCGCGTCGTCGCACTACTGGCGCCTGCGAGCGCTCAAGAGCCCTCCTGTTGCGCTCCTCGCGTTCCATGGACTGCTTTGCGAGGTGCACCATTCGCGCCTCTCTTCGTCGCTCCTTGTCACGAGACTTGAGAACACTCATGATAAGAGCTTCATCTACATTATTTTCGGGTTTGACAATATACCGATGGAGTTCATCGAGCTTGTTCTCAATGATAGTAAGCATCTCAACGGGACCCATGTTTGACCCTGTCTCTCCTTCGGCTGCGCCACCGGAAGCCTGACCGCCCCCTGACGGGTGCGTCGCGTCCTTCTTTGCAGACGGCGTTGTGCTCTGCCTCGTTCTTTGCTTTCGCGCCACAGGCGATTTGATATTTCTTTGCGGGGGAGGAGTTTCCTCCGCGACTTCTTCACCCGTGCGGCGACCGGCGGAAATTGAGTGGGGGTGGATGCATCGGAAAATTTCTCCCACAGTGACTTCAATGCACTTCTTGAGGACTTCTTGTCTCACGACGCCCTCTTTTTTCTTTGCGCCGCCTTTTCCCGTTTCGCCCGACGACTGCAAAGCCGGTGCGGTCACCGCGTCGGCACTTTTAAGATCCGCGAGACGCTCCTCCAATTGCTGCAATCGCTCATTGGTTTCACGAATACGGGTGGCAATGGAATCCATCTGTGCGTGTCGTTGCTCCACCATACTCTTTATGTCAGCCTCTTCGTTAAAAAAGTCCATTGCCACGCGCTCCAACTCCTCCTCTAGCTCCTGACTGTTTTGAATAAGGAACAGATTGCCTTCTTCGACGTTGATGAAAATGTCGAGAATCTGATCGGGGTCCACAAAAAACATTGGAATGCGTTCTTGTGGATAATCCTTGTCAAGAGCCGCTCGCATATCTTCAACGGACATTGCATCAAGCTCTTGCTTTAAATTTGCCATTATTTCGGTCTGTTCTTGCTGTGCCTCCTTCTCCAGTTCCTCATGTAACTGTGCCAGTTTTTCGTCCAGCTGCAGCTCCTCCTCGCCCCCATCCACCATACTGTTCGCGCCACTGTTGATGTTTGCTTGGAAAATGTGACCACGCTCAGCCATCGCGTTGCGCTCTTGCTGTATCTGCTCACGGCGCTCGGCCAATTCTTGGTCCTCTCTTATGATTACTTCTGAGCGCCGCGTGTACTTCTCTTGTGTCTCAGCAAGAATCACATCGCTCGCGTCCTTTATACGGAGATCCAATAATACATTATGAAACCACTGCGGGGTCGTTAGATTGTCCATAAAGTTCTTGTACTCGAGGCAAAGGCCAAGCTGCGCCTCTGTCTTTCGCATGTCTTGCTCTACATGACTGATCTGCGCGGAGAGCTTCTTGATGTCGATAAGCCGCTCTTGCTTTGCTTTACTCTCCACTTCAGCACGGCGGACCGCAGCGTCCTGCTCAAGATTGCTGTGCTTGAGGAAATTGTTAAACTTTTCCTGAGTACTAACAAGTTGCTCCTGCTGCTGCCGCATACGCTTTTCCGACCGATCCATCTCTTCCTCAAGATGCCGAATCTCTGCCTCTTTGCTTGCGAGAGAAAAGCGCATAAGACCAACCTCTCTCTTTCGCGCAATAAATGTGCCAGTGCTGTGAACCTCTTTAATCTCAATGGTCACCGGCCTTTCCTTGCCGCGTCGTGCATGTGAGCCTGTGGTCGTGTCGCCGCGCAATGACACGGTGGACCCGAGTGGCCTTGCGGAGGTCGGCTTCGATAGCACCGCTACCTCATTCGCCATCTTCGAGTCGTCCCGTTTCAATTTCTCGGCAATAGTGCAGCCGTCTGCCATTGTAGTAGCGGTCTTCAAAGAATTATTCGATGGCGGCACACGAAACGGATTGCTAGCCGTCAGCGCTGTAGTCCGCTCTTCCGGCAACTCTCGTCCGCTACTCATCCTAAAAAAACTACAGTAAAACCTAAAAGGTTAATACAACAGCACATACACAAACACAAAAAAAAAAAAGAATATATATATATATATATATATCGGGATAGATACAAAGTTAATCAGAAAACCCAAATGTCAACCAATCACAAGCTTATAAAATATTGCATAATGTACTCAAATAGATTCGTATGCCCCTCAAAAGTTGTTACAATAGTATTTTTTTTTTTTTCACTGAAAACGAAAATAAGTTAAAGTTAACAAATTCAGCGACAATAGCAATTATGCAGTTCTTCTTCGATAATTCTAATTCCTTTCCCTTTTACATATATGCCATGCCGCAATGGTACGAACACACAACTCGGTGGAAAATCGCGGAGAAGGGACTAAATAACTTTTTTTTTTTTTTCTGTGAACGTACTTCTATCCCTCCTTTGTGCCCGCCATGACTTGTGGACATAGATGCGTTTCCTTTCCGCGGTCCAGTTAATATGTCATAAAATCATTTTACTCCCACAGCTAAATGTTCTTCGGTGGTGGTGGTGGTGGTGGCGACACTTTCGGCGCTGCGCCTTCCGTTGGATACGCTTTTCCGTGCTGCTGCTGCTGTTGTCTCCGTACCTCATAGTCCGCCGAGTCAAAGTACTGCTTAGTCTGCGGTTGCTGCAGGCCGCGGAGGCGTGGATCACGCTTCCTCGGCATGTTCACACCGGGCGGAGGACCATTAGATGACATAAACGACTCCAAAGAAAAACAAAAATGGTGTGAGGGGAGGGGGGCGGGGAAAAAGCCAGCAATAATGCTCCAGTCAGCCCTAGAGCAGAGAACAGTAACAATAGAAAAAAAAACAAAAAAACTTTTACACCCACTCTATAAAGAAGTAAAAAGAAGAATAAAAAATGGAATAGTTAATAAAAAGAAAAAAAGAAAGAAGAAAAACAAGAACACTCAAAACAAGAACAAAAAAAAAAAAAGTCTATACACATACTTCACTTCAAGTTCAAAACACTAAGGGATGCACAAGTAACAACTTCTGAATGGGCCATGTGCCTCATAGTGTTGATCCATTACATGCTGGAGCCCATACAATATATATATATATATATATATATATATATTTCTCTTTCGCCTTGTATTCCGTCTCTTCTTCCGTCAAACACATAGACTGCCTTAGAGAGCCGCCTCTAAATAACGCAGTCAACTGGGCATCCAAAAACAAACAAAGGTATTCGGTCCCAAAGCAATACGGGCTCTCATGCAGTTTTTGGCAAGTGGCATAGCGTTCAATGCTGAGGAGAAAAAAGAAGAAAGAAAGAGAACTTCCCCCCCCCCAAAAAAAAAAAACTTTCCAAAAGAAAAAAAAAAAGACAACTTATTACAGATCCAAACCGTCAAAAAAAAAATCCTCCACGTTTGTGGTCTTCGCAGGTTCAGAAGAGGTGTGCTTGTTTTCAGTCGACTCAGAACTGTCCGGCACTTCAGGAATCGCTTCTTTGGTTTCCTTTGAACTCCCCATATCCACATCGTCTCGTTTTTTCGAAATACTCCGCTGCCACTTTTCGTATCGCTCGATGCGACCAACCTCAAGCCGCTTGGACGTGGCGGTGTCCACACACGCATTCGTGATGGATCCGGTGAAATCCTCCGGCGACGGTGACTCCATGCGTTCGTCGCCACCGCAAAGGCGCCACTGGACATCACGCAAGCTCCGTAACTCGCGTACCATAATTGTCACTGCGTCTTCCTCCTCGCTCATTACGCGTTGACAGAACGAGAGCACTGCGTGTTTCGCAACATCTTTGATGGCGCGCGAGTCCTGTAGGCTGTAGAACTGCGCAAATGGTTGAGTGGACTTTCCGGACTGGTACACGCGAATCCGGCGGTCCATGTCAAGTCGAAGCACGAAATCTGTTTCTAGTGAGTCTGAGCATATCTTTTCCAGTACCTCAGCCGCGCGAATCTCACTGGATGCGTAGTCACTGCGTTTGAGTTTATTGTCCTCGCTTAGGCGGTGAGTTGTGAGAACACTGGAGCAGCCACCAGCAGCAAACTTAAGAGAGTCATTCATACGGCCCCCAAGGTGCTCTGCAAAAGCAACACACGCAGAGCAATCAAGGTATGCGTAGGCAGTCGGATGAATGCAAAAACGATCATCCCGCTTAAGAGCCAAAGTGCCTGTCGTGCCGATACTCAGTAATATCAGAATAAGCCCCAAAGTAAGGCGTTGAAGATCAAATTCCATTTTCTTCAACTAACTTTTTTTTTTCCTATTATTCCAACTGCAATATACATATATATATATATATATATATATATATATATTTTGTGTGTGTACTTTTGTTTTCAGTTATAATAGGTATCACAGTAAAATCGCTTAAAACTTACACTCATAACTAAAAAAAAAATTTTTTTTAAGATGTATAAAAAAGGTAAATCTTGGAGACGTGTATACAAATTCTTAAAAAAAACAAAAAAACATTTTTTATTTTTCATGGCGCTAACACTTGTATACGCTTAATGAGTGTGTGTACATGTGTGTGCGTGTGTTTCCGTCATTGTCGCTAGTTGCCGAAGACAGCCGACCTCACCTTACATTGCACTGCATACATTGGATGCCCTCACGCGGCCTGCTCACCGTTACTGTGGCCAGCTTCCGGTGCCGGTGGCTCAGTGGGCTCCGCCTCAGTTTCCTTTCCTTGTTCGTGGTGGACAAAAGTCCAGTAATTCTCGTCCTGGTGATGACCACCACGCAATTTCGTGGCCACTTCAACAAACTTGCCGCAGCAAACCTCGTACTCCTGGCCAAAGTCAGTTAACAAACATGACTGGGTGCTAGCGAGTGGTACATTCGTGTGATTATGTCGAATAATCAGAACATCTGTCGCTTTTATTGGCCTGTCACGCATATCCACACGGTACTCGGGATTTGCGAAATCTGCAACCCACATGGCCTCAGCACAGCTGCCATCGGGTGAGAAAAACACATCCTGGTACTTCCCCGTCACGCGCGACGCACTATGTGGCCCCTTGTGCTCGGAGACTAACGAAAGTGGGTTATCAGTAAGTCCTGGCACAGTCATGACAAAAAAAGGCTGTCCATAGTGCAAAACGTCCTCCTCGCCTGGGGGAATTGGAATCATATCAGTCGGACCTGTTGGGGCTGGGATGATAAAAAAGCAACTGCGCAGCGTCGGTCCTTCCGATGGAGATGTGGTGCAAACAACACGCCATCCCGTCGGGCTCAACTTTCGCTCATCCAAGTCCAGCGAGAGAAACCCAAGCGTCGCAGCGTTCTGAAGCATGACAGGTGCGTAGAAACGCAAAAATCCATCGCTTTCTATTGGTGCGATGCCATGTGGCGTGTTGTGGTGTTTAATCTTGGCCATGACACGCGCTGTTTCGCTTCTGGTTTCCACAACGCCGCCATCGCGGCCCTGCATGAGGAGTTTGCGGTCGCGCTGGTATGCCTCTTCTTCGAACCAATTACCAATAAGTGCTTTTCGTGGCATTTCTTTTGTTCGGTTGTCCTCCCACTAATTATATATGCCTCTACTAGGCGTGTGTAAAAAAAATTATGTGAGAAAGTTTCAAACACACAAAAATAGAAAAAAAAATAAAAAGAAAAAAAAATAATCATTTATATTGGTTCTAAATATATATATATATATATATATATATATATTGTCATTTTGAATGAGTCATAATAGTTCATACATTTTACAAATGTAAAAAAATTCAATGAAAAGAGGCTTTTCTCATTTGTGTTCTCTTCCCCTCCTCTCCCAATACGCTCAGGCCCACGCAAGCATTAATCCTGTGCAACAAATGGCTTTCAGTTCGTGCAATGTCACGCATCACCAATATACTTCACACGTCAAATTTCCTGTTTTCATTTCATTTTATTTTATTTTCGTGTTCATTTTCTTTTCTTTTATGGTACCATCTTCTTCTTCCTTTCTTTTTTTTTTTTTGTTTTTTCATGCTGATTGTTGCTCTATAAAAACTTTTTAGTTCTATCGCATGGTCCCTTTCTTTTTTGTCGCACAGTTTCATGATGAACAGAAAAGAAGCAAAACAAAAAACAAAAAAAAAAATGAAAAAAAAAAGCACAACTACAGTAAATACACAACTTAAAAAAAAAAAAAAACAGCTCATTGAGGGAAATGCTTCATATTCATGTGAACAGACTTTGGGGAGTAAAAGGTCTGAGAAATATATGCGTGAGCCTCAAATCCTAGACCACACGTCTCTTATTAAAGATGCGGTTGAGATACCACACGCTCCCCAGGCCCATGAGGACAATAATTAAGATCTCAAGTCCAGACCAAACAACCACGCGTGTATTTGCCGATTCCACGGTGGCGCGGTGCACACGCTCACGTACTTTGAGATACCTCTGCACCTCTTGCACCTCGCGCAGGCCTTGCTGGATACGCAAAATAGAGCGCTCCAGTGAGTCCTGTGACGGCTGTACCTTTCCTGAAGCCTCATCCGTCGTGACAAGAATAGAAAACGCTACAATCTTTCCAGTGAAGGTGCTCATTGTGTTTAAGAAGCATACCTTGTGTCGGCCGGGTTTGTGTGCCTTAAAAAGAACACGACCCTCCCCCTCACGTTCAGAGATCCAAATAATCGAATTGTCCGGGGCCCTAATAATGGCGTCGATATCCAGCGAGCCGCCTGAAACCACCATGTAGTGAAGAAAGGCCTTTGTACCAGGCGCCGTAAGGTCCTCAAAGAAACAGACCTCCTTGTTCGGCGGAATGTGTACGGCCACGCCCCCGTCGTCCGCAAGCACTGGTGCCGCGGAGGCAAAGAGCCAAAGCAGCAGACACAGTGCCGCTACACGCGCTGTCCCCTGAAGAGTCATCGAAGTTTAAATAAAATTTGCGTTTCTCTCGTTTCTTTTTGTTGTTTTGTTGTTGTTTCCTTTTGGTTCGATTCGCTCTCTGTTTTCAGACAGAACCTCCACAGTCTAATTCAACTGCCTAAGCGACCCAGAGAGTGGGTATCTAATTTCTTGATAAATATTCGGGTTTGCTTCTTTTTTATATGAAGATGCCTTCACAGACACTTTCAGTATTCGCACACTGTTTTTTTTTTTTTTCTAAAAAGTGTTCAATTAAGAAAATGAACAAAAAATGCTATACAGAAGAAAAGAAAAAAAAAAATGTAAAGCTCGCCCCCCCCAAAAAAAAATAATAATAACAGTAACGTTTATATAACTTAAGTAATGATAACAATACTTTTTCTCTTCTTTCATTCGCAGTAGCGCCATCTCTGCTCTTTCATCTTTGCTAAACTCATTGGGAAAAGTCATGCGCGAATAGGTGGTTCGTTAGAAGAGAATGAGAAAACGACAGACAAAAAAAAAAAAAAAAAAGAACATGAAGAACAAACAACCAAGCAAGAGCAGGTGAGAATATTGATTTATAGAGTAAAAGAGAGCTCGCGGCGGTCGCTAAAACATTTTTTTTTTGTTTTTAATTATATAATTCCCTTGTCACGTTCACAAATCGTCCACTAATTCGCGCGACCTCAAACTCGAGGCTGAAAAAAAAAAAAATGCTTTCCATATGTATCCGTGCCTCGTGATGAGCTCTTTTTCTACCCTCACCTCCTCTTTCTTTTTCCTTATATCTGAATGTAAAGGAAAAAAAAGAAAGCAAAAAAAAAAAAAAAACTTCAACACTGGTGAAGGTGTTTTCACCCTGCTAAATGCAAGAAGAAAAAATAATGAAAAAGAAAAAGAGGTGCATGTTCACACGCACAGATAAGAGAAGTCGACAGCATGCACTCCTTAATGTGGTTTTGAACCATTGCTTATATAATATGCACACTGTCAGCAGCTCAACTACACAAGCAAGCAGTAAGTGGGAGAAGCGAGCCCACATGTAAATCAGCGGGGGACATGTCTTCTTTTGTTTACCTTCTTACTTGCGCACCTTATTTTTTCAATAGTTTTTTTTTCTTTTTTCTTTTCTTTTTTTGTTTATATCCTCTTTAATTTTCCTGTTCAGTCTGTCAGAGTTTCTTTCACTACTTCTGTTTCGCCGTTCACTTCTCTCTCTGACAAAAGCAATACTTCTTGCGTAAGTGTGTATGAAAGAGCCGTCTCGCATGCCTCAGCAATCGCATCGTTTGGATCCGCTGTGGTCCGCCCCCCCGTCCCTCTGTGGCGGCCGCGCGACATTCGCCGCCGGCCCCGGCCGCCCCGACACGACCGACGGGTCCACGACGCCGCTCTGTACATTTTCGTAAATCATCGTCGCGGTCTTCAAAAAGGCATCGTCGACATTCTGGGCCGTCCTGGCACTCGTTTCCATAAAGACCAGATTGTTCTTCTTCGCAAAAGATTCCCCTTCCTCGCGAGAGACTTGTCGCCGGGCTTCTAAGTCACACTTGTTTCCAATGAGCATAATGACAATCGCCGTGTTGGCATTGGCCTTTGCGTCTTCAAGCCATGCCTGCAGATGCATAAATGTTTCACGTCGCGTGACATCGTACACAAGAAGCGCGCCACACGCACCACGATAATAACTCCGCGTGATACTTCGAAAACTTTCTTGACCTGCTGTATCCCATATTTGTAACTTTATGTTCTTTTGTTGAATCGTTACAACACGTGCTCCAAACTCCACACCAATTGTCAGATCGTGTAGAGGCTCAAAACGCTTATCGGTAAACTGGAGCAAAAGACAGCTCTTGCCTACACCACTATCGCCAATAATGATGTATTTGAAAATATAATGGTGTTGAGACATCATTCAAAAAAGCGTTCTAGACTAATTGCTTGTTTTTTTATTCGTCTTACCTATCTTTTTTTTTTTTTTTTGTTTCGTCTGTATTTACACTTTGCGGTTGAATCACTAAATGACAATCTACATGACAGAAAGATATAAACAAAAAGAAGTACAGAAGCATAATATATTATCAATGCGTTACACACAAAGGTTCATTTCCCTTGCCCCTAACACTTTATGCAGTCAATCAATACCAACTACTCAATAACACATTTGTATAGTAACTGGTCAGATATTCGTTTACTCGTGTTTTGTTTTTCTAACGAATATATATATATACGTTCACTGTACATTTGATGAAAAAGTATAAGCGGCACTGTACTAAGCCATCTCAAGAAAACGCAAGAGATTATTGACACTTTCCGTGAGCTCCGCTAACTGTGGAGCTTCCAGTCCTATCGCTGGTCGGAGCGAAGTTATTGAGCCCTCATGTATTAATGTAGGTATCTGGCTTCCTTCTGTTTGCGATGTTGTAGAGCCCACTGTATCAGAACCCTGTGGCCCTGAAGACTGCATACATGTCTCCTCACGTGTTCCCACCGTGGTTGTATTGTCGTTCACTGTACTATCCCCTGCTATATCCATACATGTAGCTAGTGAACGTAAAATTTCTCGCAACAACCCTGTTAAACGAACTTCTGTCAAAGGACGACCGGTGGGCTCGTATACAGTATTAGCTTTTCCACCCGTTTCCCTTGTCGAGAGCTTTGCCTCAGGTATTGATCGAACTAGAGAGGGACGTGGCTTTGCAAACTGTTCACTCGACAAAAAGGGGGAGATGGCGTTGATGCGACAAGCTTCTGGATTTAAAGTAACTTGCTGTTGTCTTCGTCGCCAACCGGCGCACCGTTGGGCCTTTTTAACATATGGATTACACCAAAACTGCGCCACACGCACTTCCATTGCATCCAACCCGCCAATTTCTCCATGAGATGACAACTCGACATCGTCTGACACGCTCGGACTTAAAGGCGGTAGTAACGTATTCAGTGTCTCGGTGCGACCCCCCGATTGGGCCCTGTAAAGACTCCCAGCGATACTTGCGCGTGAGGAATTAAGACGATCAGAGCCCCTCAACATACTTGGAGCCCTCAACAATGAAACGGGCTCGGTCTGTAAGGAACTGCATGGCCGGTCGAATGGAGGAGAGCTGTAGGAACTCGGCGGAGATAATGAGCGCACACCGAGAAGTGATGTGGCCCACATCCTGCAGCAAGAATCAATGTTGTTCACGCGAAGCTTTAGCGACTGAAGCTGCTCCTCCAATACTTTTTGTTTTTGTTCTTGGGCGGTGAGAATCTCCTTACGTACCAAAAATTGCTCTCGCATGCAACTAAGCTCTTGTGCACTACCTTCCTGCAAAGCTTTTTCACAGTCCTCATACTGCTTTAGGTGCTGCAAAGATAAGTTATAACATTTCATGGCATGACGAGATTGTACAGCAAGAACTTCCATAGGTTTAAATGTGGGAGGCGCAGTGTCCTTGTCCATCTTAGACAATGCAAGCATTATATCATCTGTGGCAGTCACTATCTTCATGTTGGAAAAAGCAAGTCCTTCAAGAATAAACCCCAGAGAAGCTGAGCTAAACTTTTCCGGTAAAGCGTGAGTTGATAGTTCATCTTCTTCAAGTATAAAACTTGGTTTCATTCCAATATTTGCGGCCTCGCGTTGCTCAGCTCGCATGTGTATAATCTTTTTTAATTTGTGACGTGTATCCTGACTAATAGCATCATTGGGTGAGCTCATTTCAAGCGGGTTAGGACCCTCATCACCCGCAGTCTTGCTCCCCTCTTGAACATCATTAGGAGAATGGGGTTTGCTCGTTTTAATCGGTGAATTCAGTGACACATCATCTGGAAAATCCACCAACGCCGAGGTTTCACCGGGGTCGGTGATAGCTGCTATGCAGAGGACCATGTCCTCAGTAATGCGGGAGACGGTCTCCATGCGGCGACGGCGGAGCGCAAAGGCCTCCATGAGGGCCCCCTCGTCCAGAGCCACAGCGGCGCCGGGGTCGACGACGAAAGGGCTCTTGCGGAAGTTCCGTCTCGAGGTTTGCATCGTATCTTCTGCGCAGCGGCTTCTCGCAATATGGGCTTCAGAGTTCCACAAGGAAACAAATAAAATAATAATAATAATAATAAAGAAATAGAAAGAGAAAGAGAAGGAACAAGAATTATAATGAATGTTTTTTCACATAAATAAGAAAAGCATCAAACATAATTTAGAACACTTGTATAGTGCCATCTCAAAAAAAAAAAAAAAACTACAATGCATGGTTTGAATCGTTTGGGAACCTTAACCAATAAGCACACCCGTCGTGTCGGAAAAAAAAACAAAAAAACAGTTTACAAGCTGTGCTACTCGCCTTTTCCCTCTCTCAGTCGTACTGCCTCTTGCAACTTTTCTTCTTTTATATTGTCTACAATTGTTCGAAGGTTTTTCGACGAGTTCCGATTCCACAGCGTCAGCACAATAATCATAATCGTGCCGCCGGCGTATATTTTTCCGGGTGACATACGCATACTCATTTTTTCCTAAAAGTTCTAATCTTCGGTGTACTTTAGACTGGGATTGAATAGAGGTAGATATGCAAATATATATATATATATATATATATATATATATATATATATATATATATAGAGAGAGAGAGAGAGAAGAAACAAACAATTACAAATATGGCATATATTGTTTACATTCACAGCAACAAAAACAACGACAGACAAACAAAAAAGCATATTTCAGAAACACACACAACAAAAAAAAAAACTACAAGAAAAGTCAAAAATAATAACGCATAATGACAAAGTCTATAATAATAATATTAATGATAATAAAGCAGTGAATTCTCCCAAGTAACATATTCCATATAATTTAAAGGACAACCAATGTCATTCGCAACAACACAAAGGCTCCAGTTTATTTATTCATATTCTCCGTTTGATTGAAAGCTGTAGTTGCTAAAATCGATAACATCATGAGCTATTGATTTTACTCTCGTGTCATGAGTTGCAAGAACAATGGTTTTTTTGTACTTTGTATTAAGCTCGATAAGGGTGGAGAAGAGATGTGCTACGCTAGCAGGATCAAGGCCTGTCGTTGGTTCGTCAAGTAGCAGAAGATTACATTCTTCGTGAGCAAAGAGCCGTGCCATACATACACGTTGAAGTTGCCCACCGCTGAACTGCGCCTTGTCAACGCTATGAATAAACGTCTTAAATGGATCTTCTATAAAATCACTGCACGCACTTTGTCGCATGGCTGCACTTACAACTTCACGAGCCTTGAGATCATCAGCAGCCGAGAGCGAAGCAACATCCACAAGCAATATATTCTCTGCCACACTCCCTAGCAGCACCGCTTGCTGTTGCTCCAGAAGCGCCACTTTACTGTGTGTGGAGACTTTTCCCTTCTGCGGCTTGAGAAGCCCGGCGAGCAGACGGAGAGTCGTGCTTTTCCCACACCCGCTCGCGCCAAAAAGAGCGGTAATGACACAGGGGCGAATATGAAGAGAAAGATCGCACACACCGTTTTGTTTGCTTCTAGATGGCAAAGAAGATCCCTCGTCGCGCGCGGTATTGTGAACTTCTCTCCTTGAAGCATCAACGAGAAAATCCGGTATGTCTGGATATCGGTATGTCACATTTTCCAAGGCAATAGCCGTATCGTCTTTACTGCTAGACTTGGAAGTCAAAAGCAATTCACTCTTTAGAGTCCCTTTCTCTGTAAAGACCAGTCCCGCTTGCACGATACTATCCACGTCGTACCACAATACAAGTCTCTGCAATACGCGAAGACGCTCCATTGACGATAGCGTCTGTTGGCACTCATGCACGAGACCAAGTATGCAATTAATGAACTGGAAGAGGTAAATGAAGTACTCGGCGATGTCGACAATGTCAAGCTCACCTCTTTGCTTACATCGGTTTGTTATCCCAAGCACCAGCACAAAGAGAACACCATTTACAGCAGATGAGAAACCTTTCTGACCGTGAATAGCAGTTACCACATCACTATTAATTTGTGATAAAAACTCAAGATGTTCATGCAAACGACTATTAATGAGAGACTCCGCATGAAATATCCGAACAGTTGCGCTACGCTGAAGCGCGTTGGTAACAATCGCCTGCACATCAGCCTCTGCCAGTGCAAGTTCCCTACTTCGGCTCTCCCGACGATGCCGCCCTCCAAAGAGAATAAGCTGAGAGGTAAGCAACACTCCACCCAACGTTATAGTCAACTTTGTGGACATGTACAGCAACAAAATTAAAAGCGCCACTGCTGCGCAAAGAGAAGAGAGCACATTTGTCAGTAAAGAACCAACCACGTCCGATGATGTTCGTGCGCAGGACAGAATCACCTGCGCCAACTTTACTGGGTTCACCGAAGCAATGCGATCCTCATGTCCTGTTTGAAGAACAGCTGGGAGAACAGTTTTAAGAATTGTGTTATGAACTTTTTGTCCGGCGCGGTAAGCCCAACGATGTGCAAGGAACGAGGTGGTGTGATATGTCACAATGATCGCCGCAAGGAATACACACTGACGAATAAGACCAGGTGGAAAAGACGTCAACTCCGCCACCCAGAGCCACACGACATTCTCCTCTCGCAGAGTGTAACCATCGCTGTCAAATGTCGCGACCTCGCGCGCCACAATGGGCACCGCAGTGTAAAGACTTGTGGAGAAAAGCATTAAAGCAGCCGAGAGAAACATGGTCCCTGCATGGGGGCGCCAAAATCGCGCCGCAAAGAGCAATACGGCCCCCGATCCGCCAGGGGCAAAGGTCATGAGTTCCTTCCCTGTTCAAATTGGCCTTCTCTTGAAATAGATCCAAATAATAATGATAATAGTAATAAAAGGGTATATATATATATATATATATATAAATACATATATAATAATAATAATAATAAAACCAATATTCATGCATGTGCATCACAATGTATGTGTGCGCATCAGGTGGGGAGGGAAAGGGAGAAATCCAAAAAAAAAAAAAAAAAACTTTTCTTTTTTTATAAGGGATAGAAGTAATACTGTACTACTGAGAATCCTCTGGATTTCTTACACACTTTGCTCCTTTTTGATCCTGTAACTTGCGTAGCTCGGTGGAGCTAATGCGTTCAGCAGAGTCCCCGCCTACAAAAGGAACTAAAATCGGTTCCATCGGCGCCAATTTATTCGACTCCCGCGCTGCATTTATTGTTGCAAGCGCGGGCGCTGTCTCTGGAGAGACTACCAATGCCTCCAACTCGGCCTTACGATCCGTTCCCCCGCTCATGTCATTGATGCCAAACACGTCAAAGAGGAGATCGGGTCGGATAGAACGCAAGAAGTGCTCCACAGCAGCGCAACGCTCCTCAAAGCTCTGTATGTGGTAGCCAAACGCCTTCTTCTGGAGCAGTTCTTCTTTCGCAACACCAACATAGAGAGAGTCCTTTGCAAAGAAAAGCGCTGTAGTAAGCATCAACTTGTGCCCCCCGTGCATTCTGTCAAAAGTGCCGCCAAGCGCAACGTGTTTGTAAAGTGGTTTGAACCCGCGATCCGGAATCATTGCCTCGGAAGAGAAGGGTATTCCCTCCTCACATTCACCCTGGGCCGCCGGTTTAAGCGGGATCACATCTATAAAAGATTCAGAGCTGTGTTTGTGAGCAGTGTCGTAAAGATCCTTGACGTGCTGCAAGAGCGTGTCACGGCAGCCGTCGTGGATCTGCACACGGAGCTGCAACGGCGAATCACATTCGCTCGTGGTATTCCGCAGGTGCGAGAGTAGCAAGACTCGATTTGCCTCCAACCCGGCGGCTGTTGTGAGTCTTAGCGCAGACGCCATTACCAATAGCACGAGAGAGAGAGAGAGGTCAGCACACGGAAACACAAGCACTATGGTTTAAAAGAAAAAAAAACTGCAATGGGAAAAAGGCTATTATAACGTCTCTTTATTTTTTTTTTTTTTGAGAAGCTAAGGACGGGGAACAGCGTAAGAGGTGTGGATCAAACATTACCAGGTAACAATGAAATAATAGTTTAAACGGGTAAATGGGAGGAAACAGAAACAAAAGGAAAAAAAAAAAAACTGAGAGAAGACTTGGCAAAGTATACAATTAAAAAAATAGCGCGGTGTCAAGCATAGAACTCACGGGGTGGCAAGGTCATCCCATTCCTCGTCCATGATGCAGCGAAATGCGCGGAAGTGGTGATTAAGCGATGGCACAGCGTGAATCGAGAACACAGAGCCAAGACCGCCGTGCGCGGGGTTTGGAAAACAGTAATACGCCCGGCGAATGCGGCTATGAACAAGAGCCATTGTGCACATCGCACAGGGCTCGTGACTGAGAACAATGTCAAGTCCATTCGCCAAATATGGCGTGCCGCTGTCAGTTTTGCCGTTAATATTGTTGCTGTTGCTTGTTGCACTCCCACTGGTCTCGCGCTTACTCAGTTTTCGTGCGAGTTCCTTCAGCACATACGTGACTGGATGCTCAATCACACACCGCTGTGCATCTTCATTGATTTTATCTTCTCCTTCGTCCTTTTCGAATTCTGTTTCCTCCTGCGCGGGCGCGCCGTACGCATTGCGTGCGGCTGCATCGCAGCGGCGCATCGGCGGTGCCGCGTCACTCGTCGCGTGCACTGTTCCCGCCGCGTCCATTACTGCCGCCGCGACGCCCAACCGCGCGCGGGACCGCACGCGCCGCGCGATGGGCAGAACGGTCTCCGCGAGCGCCCGCCGCACGAGCGCGACGTCCGCCGCCGGCAGCGGGGCGGGGGCGCGGGGCCGCGGGACGGCGAGCGGCCACACGGCGTTCCACTCGTCCCACGCGGCCGGCGACAGGCGCGGGGCGCGGTCCGGCACCGCCTCCGTCCGCCGCTCCGCGAGCGCCATCGGACCCAATCCGGGACCGCCCCCGCCCCCGCCTCCGTCCCCGCCCCCGTCTCCGTCTCCGTCCCCGTCCCCGTCCCCGTCTCCGTCCCCGTCTCCGCCCCCGTCTCCGTCCCCGCCCCCGTCCCCGCCCCCGTCTCCGTCTCCGTCCCCGTCCTCTTCGGCGAGGCGGAGGAGCAGCAGCAGCAGCGGGGACGGCTGCCCGGGCCCGGGCGCGGCGCGGCGAATGCGCTTCAGGTGGGCGGCCTGCGGGGGGAGCGGGAAGCGGTGGTTCGCCGCGCGCAGAAAGGCCTCGCTGAGGGTCGGCTGCGGGATCACAACGACAACGGCGCGCACGGGCTGCGGAGGAGACTCCGCAACAAGGACTTCCTCCATCGTCACTGGGCAACACAAATGCAATATATATATATATATAATAAAAAGGAGAAAAAAGTAAATAAATAAAAGAGAGTACCACCTCACGTTATTAATAAATAAATAAATAAATACACATGCAACACTACAGAGGTAAAAGACTGGCAGAAAATATATTAAACGTCGTGGGAAAAAAGAAGAAACTTTTTCCTTTAAAATGTGTGTGTGTGTGTTTTTTTTTTTTTTTTGAGGCGTCACTCGCGACGCACACGAATGATCTTTAGGTGTTCTCCTGTGTATCGCTCTGCCACGACCTCAACATTGAAGTCTCCTTCCCCCGCCTTCGCCATGGCCGAGCGGATTGTCTCCATCAGCTCTGGTACATCGTTTTCGCGGATAGCGACAATGTAACACACGCCAGGCACACTCAGAAATCGCGGAAGCATCGCGACAAATCGATCAACTACAACGC
The DNA here is from genome assembly GCA_030849725.1 of Trypanosoma boissoni. Lineage (NCBI taxonomy): Eukaryota > Euglenozoa > Kinetoplastea > Trypanosomatida > Trypanosomatidae > Trypanosoma > Trypanosoma boissoni. The sequence continues at coordinate 30,763 of JASANW010001428.1, read as the reverse complement.
GGCCGCGGGGTCCACCACACCACGCCGCCGCAATAGCGTCGCGTTGCGCCATGGCATCACGCAACTCGTCCATCGAGGTCGGCACGTATGGCGGGTTAAAGAGAATAACGTCAAATCGCCCCATTCCCTCAAGCGGTGCAAAGAGATCGCCCTGGTGAAGCTGCAGTGCATTGCTTTGCGATTCCTCCGCACTTTCCGCTTCGCACGCAATCCCGTCGCGCCGCAGCGTCGCGCGCCACGTGCGTGCAGCCGCGTCGAGCGCAATGGGGTTCACGTCCACCGCATGGAACTCCGGCGCGGGGGAATGGCCCGCAGTGAAGAGCATGCGCGTGTGTGTGATGGGGGTACCGGAGCCGCATCCAATTTCAACACAGCGGCGCGGCCGCAGTGCGCGGAGGGCGTCCGCGTCGCCATCAAGAGCCTCGAGGAGAAGAAATGTGTCCGCCTCGGGCTCGTACACACATCCGCGGAGATGAGGATCGGTAAGACAGTGAAAGTAGTCCGGCGTACCGGACATGGACCGCGCCTCTTTAAATAAAGAAGAAGAAAAAAAAAAGAAAAAAAAAATTTATATATATATTTATATATATTACAACTTCTACCCCGGCCGATTCATCCAACAAGAACAAAAAAAAGAGGAGTTAAGCAGTTCAATAGCAACTCAGAGTAGTCAAATGACACGGTGAGGAAGTGACATTGAAATTGAACACTCCTATGCATATATATATATATATATATATATATAGGTAGATATGTAAGAGAAAGACAGGGGTCAGAGGATTTCCACCCCGCGTTTCACAATGGGTGGCGGTCGCAGCTGCGCGGACTCCTCCGCGCGTGAGGGGTCCAATCGCATGACTGCAGTGTCGGAGAAAGCGCAGTGCATGTCATAAGCGCTCACGCCACGCACCCGCAGTTCCCCACCGCTCTCGTCGTCCTTCGCGTCGCGGCCACTGCGACCCGCGCTCACTGCGCTGATGTGTAAGTACGGCGCAAGCGCAGCGGCAAAGTCACCGCGCGGGAGCTGCGCGCCGCTCACATCGTTTCCAATGACCAAAAGGCGCGACAAACTCCCCGCCGCGACATTCGCAGCAAACATATTTCGCAGCAGAGCCCACGGCGCGTGCGGGAGAAACGCAATGAGTAGTGCGCTTGCGTCGGGCGGTGTGTACGCGCCATATAAGTTTTTTTGCTCCACCGCCACTCCAAGCCGCGCGCAGCACTCCCAGTGCCGCTCGTTCGCCACGGGATCAAAAAATGCGGCGGACAAAGGCGCCGTACCCGACAGCGACGCGTGCAACGCAACGAAGAGTGCCATTTGTAAAAAACCGCAGCGGGACTCATCGCGCGCAAAAGGGCCGATGCCAAGCGCAATGAGATGAACGCGACTTGGCGCGTCCGCAGAGGCCACGAACTGTTTCAGTGGCGCGAGGAGATCGCCCCGCATAGTGTCAGCCGCGCGCAGTGCGGTTGCCGCGCGACGAATTTCCCGCGCGAGCGCTGCAGGGGACTGCGCACTCGCCGCGCCGCACGTGCGGTTCGGCAATGCATTCGGCAATGCATTGGAGGCGGACGCGGAAAGGCCGCAGCGGCGACGCGACGGCGGCTGCCGCGACTCCACAGTGCGCCACATGATGAGAGAAGTCTCTGTGTGTGTGTCTGTGTCGGAAACCCAAAGAATGAATCACAGAAAAAGAAGAAAAAGAAAACATTGGGAAGAACACAGCACACATGGATGGGAAACAGAATCACCACGACACACATACAGAATGAATTATACACACAAAGATAGATTATATATATATATATATATATATATATCGTTTTTGTTCTATTTTTTAAGCAATACCACACAGACGGGTCATGCGCATTGAGCAGGTGCCTAAAAAAAAAAAATAATAATACCAAATGGCTATATCTATTCACCTTCATTGTTGTGCCCCCTCTGCGCACTCCATCGACACATCACAAGAGGAACCCATTCGCATGCGCAGGTGCTCTGTCGCAACGGCAAGCTGTGCAAACGTTGGCACAAACGCCTGCAGCCGCGCCCCGCGCTCCGCCTCAAACCCGAGCGCCGCGCTCAGCACTTCCGCGTCCGCTGCCGTTGCGCAGAGCGGCGGCGGGTGCTCCGCGCGCCGCGCCCCAATGTCCCGCGCCGCCGCCGCGACGGCCGCGAGCGCCACAGAGTGCTCGCGCAGTGCGGCCGACGAAACGCCTGCGCGGGGCCGCCGCGACGCGGCCGCGTCCAGGTGGGCGAGCTGCGCACAGAGCGACTCGCAGCCCGCGGTGAGTGCCGCGGCGACGGCGGATACAGTGTCCGGCGCCCGCTCCCGCTCGCTGCGGGCGCCGGAGAGCTGCCGCTGCAGCGCCGCACAGGCGGGACACGGAGCCGCGCGCAGCGCCCGCAGCGCCGCCTCGAGCTCTTTGGTGCGCGCGAGGAGTTCGTGCACGTACGCCGCGCTCGACCCGAGCGACTGCGACCGCGACTTGGGCTTCGGTGTCTGCTGTGGCTTTGGTTGCGGTTTCTCTTGCGGCTTTGCTTTCGGTGTGGCGGGGCGGTCGATGCGGTTTAGCGCATTCTCCCGCAACCGCTGCGTCTCGCGCCGCTGCAGTGTTCGTGTCTCGCGCTGCAACTGTGCCACACACGCGCGCATGCGCTCCGCCTCTGCGCGTGCGCCGTCCGCCGCGGCTCCACTGCGCCGCGCGTCCTCCCGCGCCTCGTCGCGCTCGCGCTCCAACTCCTTCACGCGCCGCAGAAGCCGCGGCACGAGCTTTGCATAGTCCGCGTTTTCACTGCTGGCGCGCTCGTGCGTGGCGGCCGCGGCGAGCATCGCGTCTTGCTTCTGGCGCAGTGCGTCCTGCGCCGTGCGCTGCTGCGCGGCCACGTGTCGCGCCTCTGCCCGCGCCGCCCCAAGCGCCGCGGTGAGTTCGCGGTTCGTCTGGTCCAGCGCGGCCGCGCGGCTCACGAGCGCCTGCTCGCGCGATGCCCCGGCGGCGCCTGTCTCGAGGAGCTGCGGCGCGGACCCAAAGGCCCACGTCGGCCCCACACTGTGCGGCGCAAGGCGCCCCGCCGCCTCCGCCTGCGCGTACGGGTGCATGCGCGGGGGGGCAGGAGACACCTGTGCCTGTGCCTGTGCCTGTGCCTGTGCCTGTGCCTGTGCCTGTGCCTGTGCCTGTGCCTGTGCCTGTGCCTGTGCCTCGCGCGGGAGCTCGGCGAGAAAGCGCAGGAGCCGCATGGTGGCGCGCGGCGCGGGGAGCGGGTCCGGCAGGGCGACAATGTGCGCCACAGCGGCACTGGTGGTGAGCGCACGGCGCAGCAGTCGCGTGAGCGGCCCGCGCGGCGGGTATGCGTTGTTGTTGAAGAGCATTGTGAGACTGTGCAGTGTCGCGCGGCCGCAGCCCACCTCTGCGAGAACGACGCTGCCGTGGCCTTCGAGCTCCACACGCACAACAAGCGCCTCGTCCTCATGCACCACACAGCTCTCCTTCTCCTCCTTGCTCTCCGCGTTGTTATTGTTGCCATTGGCTCCGGCCTCAAGGCCCGCGTGGCGGTCGTGCAGCAATTGCATCACAACGCCCCACCGCGCAGAGGACCCCTCACGCGCGATGAGTTCACACTGCGCGTCCCGCTCGCTCCGCACGACACGCTGCTGCAAAAGATCCACAACCTCTCCCGCACCAACGCGAAAAGCCACAGCGGAGACCCGCGCAAAGCTGCACCGCTCGGCACTGCGGAAAAGCAATGGGAGAAGACCCGCAAAGATGTCTGCGGCGACTGAGAGCTTTTCACCCGCCGCTCTGCCGCCTTCGTCGTTGGACGGAACGGCAATGACAAGCGCTGCGCCAGTGCCGCCCCGCACAGAGTCGAGCAGTGGGGACAAAATGTGCGCCGCGAGATCATGCGCAGGGCTCAGCACGTGCGAGAAGAGAAGCGAGTGCAGGCGACCTTCGTGTGCCACTCGTACGCCATCTTCGAAGACCGCATCAAAGAATTCCGCATCGCGCGCTTCGTGCGGGATGACGCAGAAGGTGCGAAGCTGCGGCGTCTCCATCTGTTTGCGCAAATAGGGCCCGCGTAGGGGCCAGTGAGGTCCAATACCTTCGTACCACGCACAGGTAACAGGACATAAAAGAAAAAATAAATAAGAAATATAAATCATATATATATATATAATAATATTAATAAAGGGAGCGCGGAAATGAGAATAGCATAATAAAAGTTATAATAATAATAAGGGAATTATGCTCAGATAAAAGAGAAACAAATCACACAACTAAAATAGAGCAAAAAAAAAAAAAAACTATATATATATATATAAAAAGACACACGAAGGCGATCAAAATTACACACCCTTCAAGAAGCGGGGGTTGCACTAGCAATAGAGCTCATAATTTACCCCACTGCGCACGATTCTAGAAAAGTAATTTTGTGAGTATTTACTACTTACAAAAAATAAAAGCATTGGGTACAGCATAAGATAAGAGTCGTACGATATGCAACAGCAAAGTAAACACCATTTTTCTTTTTCTAAAAAAGAAAAAAAAAACAGTTAATACCTACGGCCACAGATGAGAAGTTTTAATTTTATTCCTTCAGACATTATATCCACGATGAACACAAAAAGAGAATAAAATTAAATACACTTCTAGTGTGTGTCAATAAATTCACAAATTCATAAATATGCTTCGGTGTTGTTTTCACATATACGAAAAAAAAAGACCAGGAAAACAACTAATCAATGCAAAGACATACCAAGACAAAAGGCAAAGAAAAGAAAAGAAAAGATTCTGTCAGGACTTTGTATGTCGTTCTCATGTCAGAGAAACATAAAACACGTTTTCTCTTTTTCTTTATCAGACATGCAGACTAAGTTTGTGCGTATAATAGACCAGGGAGTAATGATATATATATAAAAAAAAACTAAAAAAAAAAAAGTTATACGACTTGACCAGAATTGTTCTTAATATCGGCCGCCTCTTTGGTAGAACCATTTCACTAGAAGCAACGCAAAACACGGCATCCTCATCGTCATCTCGATTCAAATTTTGTTCTGGTGACCTTTTTTACCCTTCGTTGTTCTTTTCCTCAACTTATTATTGGCGCCACTCTGTAGCGCAGCCACAATTTTCTTCATTTCCTCCCCTATTTTACGCGTCGGGAGAGATTCACATGATAAAATATCAAAGAGCGCCTTGGCGAGTGGAGCAATAGCTTCGGGGTCAATAAACCCCTGGCGGCGGATGAGTTGCCTGTAGAGATGATTTGTCTCCTTTAAAATCTGCGCCTCCCGCGCGCCTGACACTCCTGCGGTGAGTGGCTGGACAAGGTTTACCGTAACTTGCCGGCAAACCTCCGCGTAGTGGTGGCGCATGACCGGGAAGCGAGTGGGGCGCGGGTGCAACGGGCACCACACGGCGCTGAGTGCCGGGTCCCAGTCCGGCACCGCGGCGCCGCTGAGCAGTGCCTTCTCGTAGCGGCGGAACTCGGCCATCAGCTCCTCGTACGCCTCGTCGCTGCAGGAAGGCGTGCCGCTGAAGATCGGCTGCTGATGAAAGTCAGTGATTCCCGGGCGATAACTGCCGGGACAGCGGTACGGGGAGCGCGTGATGCGGCAGTAGGTGGGCTCGTCAAGGTGCAATTGCGCCACGACAAGCCGCACGTTGCGGGTCGACGTGGGAGGAAAGCGAGCCGCTAAGTGGCATCCCTCAGAAAACGAAAAGCTAGTCGCCAATTCCTTCAGCTGCTTTGTGGTTTTCGTTTTGTCATGAATGGGTTCCTTTACTCCGCTGCTTTTTGTGCCATTCCGTGGCAGTTCTCTTTCTATCGATGTGAAGATAGACGAAGACGACGCTGACGCCACGTCCGCCTGGGCGAACTTCGCGGAAAGCTCCAAGAAGAGAATATCGGAATGAAAAAATCGCGGAAGTTCATTCGCCGCCTTCATTCGATAGTAATCACCTATGTCGAGACCTGGGCGCACAACACCGAGCTCCGACAAATTGTTGTCGATGAAGAACACTGCGTCCCACAGTCCCGAAGCCGCGAGCGAGCGCACAATGTCCATCTTCCGAAATATAGTCCCGTCGAGAAACGCCGTGTTTGGCGAAGGCGGAATGAGATTCGACAGACTGCTGAGTGATATCCCCCAGAGCGATGGCCGCATAACGAGCCAGCGGACTTCTGGCGGGCACCGCGGCGGCGCATGTGTTGCGTGTGTCATTGCCGCGACATCTTCAAAGCCCTCCGCCGGGGCGCACCGTGCGGCAATGCGCACAAGTTCGGCCTCTTCGCTTTCCACTTGCCGATTGTGCGAAAAGAACGAAGAGTGGCTCAACGCGCCTGCGCAGAGACAGTGCCCACTCTCCTTTTTCGCCTTGGGCCAGGGCGTTGATGCCTCGGGGCTAAAAAAGGGCATCAAGTAACTCAACTGCGCGCTTTCCCGGTGGGTGAAGACATCATCGATGCTGCCCTGCGAAAGCAGCAAGTGCCGCGCGCGGCCGCGAAGGCTTCGGAAAAGGCTTTGCAGCTCCTCCGCTTCAAAGACAGGGCACTGGCGCACGCCAGCGGGACCGGAGGCCACGAGTGTGTCGTCCACGTCCCACACACACAGCAGGCGCGGCGGCACCAGCGAGACAGACGGGCGGAGCGCGCCGCTCAGCGACGACTCCGCGCGGTCCGCTGCGGGGGAAGAGAGCAGCGCGTGGAGTGTGCGGCGAATGTCACTCAGTCCATTGAGAGTGCGAAACTCCGGTTGAATTATCACTGCGGGGGCCTCGCCGGGGGGGGGCTGCATGGGTGCCACACTGGTTGAGTTGTAAGGAAATAAAAGCTTTTATTTCGCCGCTTCCAGTTTCCTTTTTTTTTTTTTTTCAGTGGTCCTCGTGACTAAAAAAAAAAAAGAGAGTATATATATATATATATATATATATATCAGAGTTGAACAAAGAGCAGAACATATCAGTATATTTATGTAGAGTGCTAAAAAAATTGAAGAAAAACAACGGTAAAAACAATACAGTAGTACAGTTAAAAACAAACTACCTTATTTGTCAACTTTACTGATCCAAATTAAACACTTCGGACATTCAACCTTTTTTTTTTTTAATTATACCTGCTCTTAGCTTTCGTAAAAGTTGCCAAGCTCAAGGAAAAAAATAAAAAAAGAAGATTATTCTATTTTGGTCTATACATACCACAATACTTAACTTCCCCCTCCTCACTTTAAAAAAAAAAAATCCAAGAGAAGCTAATCAAATCCCCTTATAACTTCTTCCAGAAAGGAATTATCACTGATTCCATTAGTCTCTATTCCAATGGTATTATAAATGCCCTCCCCTTTCTCCTTATCACTGTCCAAAGATTAGAAATGTGTAATTTTAGACAAGACGCTGAGGAAAAATCCCAAAGTAAGACTCAACCGGTTGACGTGGTCGTGGCGGTGCGGCTCTAATCTCTTCGAGGATGCACGCCCTGGAATTCGTACACACAAATAAATAAATAAATAAATAAACAAAACTGCAGGCAATAAAGATACGCAGCTTCACGAAATCCTCAACATTCTGAGCTACACGCAGTGCGCGAAGCACGAAAAAAGTTCTATTGCCAGAGCGCTCAAGTCTTGTTCGAATACGTTTGCCCAATTCGAAAGCTCCTAAGAGATCTCTAGTCAATTCCTGCAACTGCAGCCAGGGTAGTTAGAGTGCATGATTACAGAATTAGTCTCAATAACATTTCTTCGCCAGAGCATAGCTCCTTGTGCCGTATTCATTACTTGTCGTACAAGTGAGCCGTACGAGGCGCATAGGAGATGATGCGGTTCAACTGCGGAAAGTGACCAACACGCCGTGGTCAACCCCAATGCACACCAGGCACCTGCACACTCTTCAAGTGTTTCATGTTTGCAAAGTAAAAATTGCAATTCGAGACGTCACCTTTTTTCTCGCCTGCAGTAGATCATTGTAATATTAGCCAAGTAGTCAGTCATGACTATCAATAAAGTCGGGCAACAGAATAATAAACCACAAAATCTGAAAATATAAAGTTATACAAGGAAAGACTTAAAAAAAAAAAAAAAGGAATAAGGGAAATATGGTAGTAGATTAAATACCAAAAATGAGACCGACTATTTTCAGCACGTATTATTTTTTTATTGCTTTTGAGCATTAAAAAAAAAAAAATTCATATAACTGATACGCTGCCAAAAAGCAAAAAACTAAATTCATCAACTAGCAAAAACTTTTACCTTTATTCCATTGTCATCACTCACCCAGTCCTCGTTCTTTCTCTCATGCCAGACTTTTAACAAATGAACGACATAACATCATGGCGTTAAAACTTAGTGCCCTTCACATCCTCTGTTTCCGTTTTTTTGTTTTCTTTATTTTTGGTTTTTCCCTCCCTCTACTCCTTCTCCTCATACTCCTCCTGTCGCTGCTGTTCTGCGCATTTTTTCCTGTTGCTGTCCTCTCCACAGCCAAGCGGCAATTTCGAATGGAGACCTGTCTTGTGGCGCATCCACTGATAGCCCTGCGCCAGGGCTCCCCACGCACGCTTTTGTGTGTCATGCGTGAAGTCTTTTAGCCATGAGCGCCCACGTGACTTTTTTACACGTTCGCCAAAAAGGGATTTACAAGTCTCCTCTGCTGCATCTCGCATAAAAATACCACGCATCAGCGCAGCGAGATTTTCCAGGGAATCCACACCATCCAACGCGCGACGGTGAACAACATGTGAGAGCAACTGGTGGAGGATTCCCACATACGGTCGCACATCGAGAAACCACTCCGCCGTATCCGTAAAAAAACTATTCAACCGCCTCTCACGATCCAACGACGGCTTATCGTCCTTCATAAAACGCAAAACACACTCCTCCAGATCATGATCAAAGCGAACATAACTGGCTGTAATACGCTCTTCAAATGTTGTTTTGTTCAACAGCATACCGAAGTCAATGTGAAATATAGCACCGCTTGGGTGAACCATTACATTGTCACGATGCCGGTCACCAATGGCAAATATGTAATTTAACAAAATGAAGAACTTAGCCGAATATAGAAAACAACGTGAGATACTTGGCTTCTGTGACTGTCGTCGCCCTTCACTATCAGTTGTGCTACAAGACGACTTTTGTTTTTGTTCCGCCTCCATTCGCTCAAGGTATTGTAGAAGGCGATCTTCGTATTGTTCAATTATATGCTGAACAGTACATCCTTCCTCCACAATTTCAATAATACCAGATGTAGGCGTTAACGAAAGTACGTGGTATGTGGGGGGCTCGACTTTACACAATTTCTTCTGCAAGACCCACTGTAAGAAACGCGATGTAATGCACATAACTTTATCTTTCTCAAGACTTTCACGTTTATACAGTATGTGCCTTGTTGTACCCGTAGAATCTATAAGAGGAATCGTGAACGGGCGTTGTTTAGATGCCATGATTTCAATGCGGTCAACGTCAATGTGCGTTATGATCACATTGGTGTCAAACGGAAAAAACATTGGCTGTAGGGCAGTCATACATCCACCATTGAGTCCATCCGCGGTCAAATCCACGGTAGTGAGACCAGCAATGTACAACTTTTTGCGAAACTCCGAACGCGTCTCTTCAATTCTAGACGGGCGAGGGAGAGACACATCTGCAAGCATCTGAAGGAATTCTAATGTTCGAATAAAGTATTCGTGTCCCTTTCCTCGGCGCTGTTGGTCGTCGGTCATGATAAAGTTCCGCAAAGTGTGGTAATCCAGATTGTCATTTGAACCCCGAGTAAAGGTCTCCTGACAAATGACAATAGCGAGTCTTCTGTCTAGTCGAGCAAGTTCAAGAAGGACTGTCGTGACAGATAATTGACATGTGGACAGGTCAAACAAATCAAAAAGCATTGGGACAAGGCACTCTCGCACACGTCCGTCAAGGCCAGCAATTGTGTGCAGTAACATTTTCTCTGTCACGAGCATCCGCATCTTTTCAGCAGTGCTGTTCCCGCTTGGTGCACGGTGAAGAGCCTCGAGGAGTTTGATTGCAAAAAATGACGGGATCGTAAGTGCACAGGCGCGTGTGCAAATCATATGCCAATGGCTGATGTGTGGCATCCATGGCATTTGCAAATGTAACTCGGCCTCTTCAACAGTTTTGCGCAACACATCATGCGCCGCCGCAACGGCCTTTTCATCAGACCAGTTGAGTGACAATAAATGAAAGCAAAGAGCCTCTGGGTGCCCGACAAGAATCTGGACACTATTCGCGAAAAGCCATGCCGTTTGCGGTGGAACATCGGAAGACCGTGAGGCGCAGTGGTAAAGGACAGATCGATAGTCGCTGAGGCACAGTTCTGCGGCGCCACGCCAGTTTTCGTTGACTGAGCGCAGCAGTGCGACTTCGGTCAAAGTAAGTCCGGCGCGAATGAAGATACCACAGAGGAACGCATGCTTATTCAGGCGCTCAGCCTTCTCACAGCACTTCTTGCAGGCGCGGCGCAGAGAGCCTTCCGCGGGGCCTCCAGGTTTACTAAGCCGCGCGATAGACTGATGAAGTTGATAGGGCGAACAGCTTGTGCAGACCCGCCGGCCGCAACAACGACAGTGCGTCGGCAGAACTCCTCTGAACGAAAGCGTGGACCATGACGCAAAAACTCGCTTACATAACGAACAAGACGTGGCCGCGTCATCCGCCTCCCATGTGGGGCATTGAAACGGGTGACCAGGCACGCCTGCCTCAAAGTCATCAAAGCACGCGAGTCCAGGCGATCGCGTGGTGCTGAGTTGCGGGTGCACGGACTGCGTGAGGTCGCCCGTGTCCTGTGGCGGGGCGAAGAAGTAGCGGTCCTTGCCGAGGCACCGCACCCACGAGTCGTCGCGCAGCGCCTCGCGCCCGCCCGCCGCCTCGCGCGCCGGAGAGGCGCCAAGCGCGAATGCGCGGATGACGCTTTGGCGAAAGCTCTTCAAATTGTCCTCGGAGAGTGCGGGGAAGACGCCGGGGCGCCCTTGCATCACGCCAAGGGCACAGACCTTGGCCTGCGGGCGGACTTCTGAGTCAAAAATACGGCGGAACTCGTCGCAAAGGACCGGAATGGTGTCCTCCATCTCCAGGCGCGTGGCAAGCTCGAGAACTTCCATGAACAATCGACGGTCTTCAGAAGCCGCACGCACACGTGCGTGAAACGCCGCGGCAATTTCTTCTGTGCTTTTGAGGTTTACAGGACAGCAATTCGCCGTACGTGCAGACATCGGCACCATGTTGTCTGCTTTGCATGCACTGCTCTGCTCGCAGTTCCGCTCTGCCCCGGCGCGCTGAGAGGCTGTCAACCGGTGCTGTTGCGCAACAATAACTTTGAGCTCCTGCAAAGCCGCGTCTGTGCCAAAGGTAAGCGCAATCTGTCGCCCGATGGACAGCAGGCGACACAGGTATGGACTTTGTGTGGTCTCAGGAAAGCTCAGCATGGATCGGGTTCCGTCGCCAAGGACAACATCAATGTCCATGGTGTTCGCCATCATGTCAAACTCGTGCATGTCGGTTGACATGGCGTCAAAGGAGCGTTTGCAGCCCTAAAGTGTGTGTGTGTGTGTGCGTGCGTGTGCGTGTGCGTGTGCCAGGATAAACACACACACACACTCTAACAGTGAGGCCAGTCAAAAGAAGTTAGGCGAACTCCTTTCTTTTTCCACGTACCCCAATAACAACAACAAAAAAAAGAACAATAAGAAAAAAAAAAAAAGCATAAAAACACTTTACAAATAAATTTTGAGAATATAAAAAATAAACACAAAAAGAGCGAAATCAAGAACAAAGTTACTGTGACCAGAGACTACATATCAAATAAAATCCCAATCGGATGCCAAATTTGTTCTTTAACTCCACACCACAAAAAAAAAAGACTCTAACAAACACAAGGTCGTATTAGTGTCACACACAAAAAAAAAGAACAATATCATCAGAAAAATACAGTCCTGCCCTTCCGGCACTTTGAAACATACCCCTCTCCCCCCACACACCCCTCTCAGATTGTCAAATATCCATAATTTAAAAAAAAAACACGTATTGCTCAATACGCACACAATATATATATATATATATATATATGCTCTTTTTGAGCTCTTTACTGTTTCAATTCTGTCAAGTAAAATTGTTCCCAGTATGGGTACAGTTGCTTGCCTGTAATACGATAATACAAAAAGAACGCAATCCACAAAAGCAAGGAGACACTCCAAAATACAAATGTAATATAGGTATATGGTGAGACAAATGACGAAGTCAAGGAGAAAAGCTTACAGTCAACGTCCGCACCATTCTCTTTCTTGATTACACTGGAGTAAGCAGAAATTGCTATCTGACTAAACAAAATGGGAAAACAGAAAAATATTGTCCAACGAGGCCGTTCAAAGATCATTGCAAGCACTAATCCTACTATTACAACCCCTTCAACAGATGCCAATGCGATAACTAAAGCAGCCGTCTTCTTTGAGCAATTGTCAATTTGCAAAAGCGAGAAGAGAAGGCTAAAGGCATTACACTCTATGTAGTACACTAACATTATGATAAGAATACGAAGAGTAATGTCGATAGGCAACGTTGGTGCCTGCATCGATGCAACTACTGCAAATCCAAAGTTATTACAGGAGTGACCACGCATTACTTTACGTATAAATAGAAATATTGACAAACCGTAAGATATGGAACCTACAACCACAAGAAGTCTAAAACCGGGAAAATCCATAAGATCCACTGCATACATTTTAAAAAAATAATATTGCATCAGCATTTGTGGCATCGCAAGAAACAGGGTATCAATAATAAAAAGATTCGTTGCCCCATTGTAAAGATCATACCTAATGACAAAGTACCTGCTTTTATCATAATGTAAACGATAGCGTAGAATCGCATACATAAGAGCAAACTCATAGAGGGGGATAAGAGGAATAACCTTTAATGAGTTGTCCGGGTAACTCCAAATGTGATGCTCATAGTTATGCATGCGTCCTTCCTCTGACGTCATCGTGGCAACAATAGAAAATAAATAGCCGATAACATAACAGGATATCGTCCAGTATCCGAATGAATTCAGGTCATTATTGGTAAACCAAAAGTACGCAATCCAAATAACACATGCAATATTCACCAGTAGCGCAATAAGACTAATTCCGTTAATCACAGCTTCTATGATATAAAGTATGTCAAACAAGAGAGAGATAATCCACCTAGGCGGTGAAATATTGCGTAACACGTGCCGTGAATCCTCAAGCATCTCTACAAATTCAAATCCAGAGTGCGCACAAAGTTGCGCCTGTTCCCTAGTCAGTGTAGCACTTGGAACACGGCAGAGCATCGTCAGAAAGCCAATCTTTTCAGGCGCCAGACGTCCATCATGCGCTTCGTCACCAACAACCGCAGCTGCGATTTCAGATTGAATGATAGACTGCACATTAGGATCATTCACATCAACTTTTCCGGAGTGAAGAAGCATTTCTATCAGCACGCAGTTTCCGGCCGCTGCACGAAACATCTCACCGTTCACTGCAACATTCTCAGCAGTAAGCGCGGCGAGTATGATACGCATGTACACATCGTCTGGAGTACGATTATACTGCTCAATAACTTCGAGCAGAGTTAGTTCGTCCTGTTCCGATAAATCCGCTGACAAATGAGATCCGATAGGTTCGTTGATCTCATTGCCTCTCACAAATTGCAAATCGGAGCTAGTACTCGAGAGCTCACGGGAAGCCCTTGAGGTCACAAGGGGCTCAGCTATTGGAAAAACCGCATCGATCATTGCCGCAATGCCTCCAACGGCTCGGCGTATAAGAGACAGCCGCTGGGGTTGTTCTCCATCTGGCGCTGAAGATGCGTGTGGTACGGTATCATCTGCCAAAGGCACGACCTCTACAAGGTGATCGTCGCTTTCATCATTTGATGACTCGTTAAAATTGAAGTGGGATGGTGATCCCGGCATCTAGATACCTACAGATCACCTAAGAGAGAATAAACAATCACGTTAAGATAAATAAAAAAAAAAAAAAAACTGAAAAGGAACAAACAAACAAACAGGAAAAAAAAAAAAAAGTAAATGTAGAGCAATTCATGCCTTCATTTGCCTGGAACCATACACTAAAACAAAGCCAAACAGCAGTAGCACCGGTAGTGTGAGAGAAGTATTTGCAATAATAAAAAAAGTAGACTCAAAGAAATTGAGTGCACATTCAATAGGAATGGCGTGTGTACTGGGTAAGAAGGTAACAAGCCCCTTTTGTTGCGAACTACTCTAGTCCATCCGCCATCTCAAGCAGTCGAGTACGTAATACAGAAAGCTGTTGCCGCTGAACCATATCAGGAATGCGTTCTAGATCCGCGTCGCTCATGTTAATTATTTGCGCCACTTCTTCTTCGCTAAGCCGTGTCAGAATCTCCACCACCTCATCACGATCCTCCTGCGTCAGCGCCGTCTTCGTCGGTGCCGCTTTGGCCGCCTTCGCCGCCTCGGCCGCCTCTGCCGCTGCGGCTGCTGCCGTTCCCGTCTGCTGCAGCGCGTCTGGGGGCAGGGGGCCGAAGGGGAGGCGGCCGGCGTGCTGCAGAATCATGACCACCGCGAGCCGCAGGGCCGGCGTGCGCTCGAGCAGCCGCCGCGCCTCCGCCTTGCGCTCAAGCACCAGCACGCGCAGCTGCTCCACCGCCTCGTAGGCATCGGCGGGGGGCATGCGCTGCAGGCACTCAAGGACGCTGGTGTCATCGCGGCCAAGCAGTGGATCCATGTAGCCACGTGGGAAAGTCATTCCCCCACGCACTTCTGGTGGGACGTAATGGTGTTGTCGGGTACGCTTGCGCCCCCGCGAGTTTGCGGCCGACATGACTTTGATGGCACGTTCACCAAAGGAGGTACCGTTAAGGCGCGCAACAGCCTCTTCCGCACTTGCTAAGTCCAAGTAGTCGGCAAAACCATACCTAAACTCTCTCCCGGGAGTAGGGCCCAGAAAGCGAAAGTCAGTTATGTGACCAACGCTCTCAAAGTGTTTCCGAAGATCTCGTTTCTCCACAAAGAGGGGAACATTGGTGAAGAAAACACTCGTTGTGTGGTGCGACATCACCAAACTTTTTTTTTCCTTCTGCCTTTTAGACTCCAACATTATTATTATTATAAGTTAATTTTTTTTTTCCCAATAAACAACGGGAGAAGAAAAAGGACAACAGGTACAAGTAAGCGAAAGGGTGTCCCCTCCCCCACGCACACATATACAGGCACAAACACAGGCATGCCCCCAAAAAAGCATAGTTTAAAAGCTTATGTTAAGACAATAGATAACACAGTTCTGCGGAAAACAAAAAATATATATACTCCTCGCTCCTCACTTAGCGATCGAAGCCATCGTCCTCCATGGCATCCTCAAAGAATGTCGCATCTCGGTACCATTGCAGAGCGTAGTAGGTCATGTAAAATCCGCCAATGCCGTAGCGCACGTAATCAGGAAAAAGTCGTTGCGTATACAATAATTTTACGTTTGGGGCAAATGTAAAGCAAAAAGCGGCTAGAAAGCCAAGTTTTGCACCCCAATCTGGACGATCAAGCACAGTCGAACAGCCTGTGGAGAAACCGAGCATGTAAATAATAATAAAGTTGTTGTAAAAATTTGAAGAACGCAATGTTCCGTTCTGAACACTATTGAATAACATTGATGTGAAGCAAACCCCGATAAGTGGTGTGTTCACCGCATAGGGGTTTACCATCTCACGACTAGAAGTGCTACCCATCCCGAACACAGACTCCGGTATTAACTAAGAAATATACAAAAAAAAAAAAACTAATCGAATATTACTTCCTTTCTTGACGGTACTTCTATGATTCCCAATGAATTCTAAAAGTTGTTGTTTTTTCCCCTTTTTTTTTTTTTTGTAAAATGAAAATTGAAATAAGAGAATAAAAAAAGAGTAAAAAAAAAATTGGAAAAATGAAATGATATTGCGTGCGAATTCATGCAATACACAACTCAAGAACTATCTAGTCCAGCGCCATATCAATACTCCCTAACTCACGCATATTTATCACGCATTAATATTATGCACTTCTTAAAGCATCCTTCTTTCTTGTCAATTAGCTCACTCATGCATTTGCGAGATTAATTACTTATTCTTGTTACTGTTGCCTTTCCTTTGTTGCTCACCGCCTTTACATCAACCCCCGCTGTGTTCTTCAATCACAACCAATGGGAAAGATGAAACGAGTAGGACAAAGCTCCTCAGGTAAGTTTTTCTTTAGGCGTAATTCTAATTTCCCACAACAAGATATATTGGATCGGAGTGAGCTGCCTGTCATTCAGATGAATGACAAGCAGGCTGTCACTACCTTTCCACCAATTGAACCACGAAGACAATGTACGAGTATCGCTAAAATTCAATAATTACTAAAGAGGAGCACCGTCAAGTGTGAGAAAGTGACACATTGTTTAGAGGGTTATACGGCTGTATTTCATAAAAAAAACTTATACAGCCGATTTTACATTATTAAAATTATAACTTCATCTTTTTTTTTTTTTTTGTGCGTGGTTTCAATTGATATATAGGTGCAAAATAAGTCATCTTGTCCGTGCGCAGCCACCGTATAATTTTGTTTTTCTTATTTTCTTTTTTTACTTTTATCCATATTTTGATTTCGGCCTTAACTCTTTCTATTTCATATCTTCTAAACTCAGTGACCAAAGAATCGCTCCGCCGTATAAATCATTTACATATATATATATATATATATATATATATATATATATATATATATATATATATGTCGCATTCAGATGGAGCCAATATAACGGATGTGACTACTGTATCTAACTAGAGAAAAAACAGCAGCAACAAAATAGAAAGAAAGCCCTATTTTTTCTTCCTTAAAAAAGAACAAAAAACTACAACGGCATCTTAAACACCCATTTTGTTGTCTACACATCGATCACGTCGCTAGCTTCTAAAGTAACGCCAGTTGCATTTTCGTGGACTCGTTCAGCGCATCCCCCTGAGCCTCCTTGAGGCGCCGAACAATTTCCTCCGCACCATTGCCAGGCGTGGTTTGCAGCATAGGATGTCCTTGCGTCACCCAAAGAAGAACGCGCTCGTGCACGCGGCACGCTTCAATTTCATCGCCCCCGACAGGCAGGGAAGCAACGAGGTAGTTCAGTAACCCGCTTCGCGCTGCTTCAGGCAGCATTTCACATATTATCCCATGAAACGAAGTGATAAGCGTGACCATTGCACTGATGGCGTTGCATGTACAGTCAACGTACTCTGAACCCTTTGACTTGGTGTCAGCAGTGTAATTTTGAAACAAACGCAACACCTCTGCGACGAAAGGCCGGGAGGCATCCACTGCATTTTGTTTGACATAGTACTGCAGCAAGACATTGATGAGATAAAAGTCAGACTGCAGCAAGTCCGGGTCCTTTCGAGTATTTGCGAACGACAAAGCTTTCTCATTGATAACTGGTAAAAACTGAGGAATATGATCCGGTGTAAACTCAACAAAACTGCATAAAAATGCAAGACCACGCGTCACCATATAATCACTTTCTTCAGGCCTTAACCATGTCTCGAGAATTGGAAAAAAGTTACCAATGAAGACAGGTGCAAATACGGAGCCTGCACGCTCGAGAAGCTTCTCGATAAGTTCGCACGTGTCACGAATGAGAGATTCTGCCTCTTCACACTCCTCTTGCAGCTGGTCCACATCGTCCTCATCAACGTCTGCTTCATGCTGTCTCTCTATAGAAGCCCTTCGAGCTTCAAGAGCATTCTTCAGCGCCCCCAGGACCTTCTCACTTGTCGTCCACACTGTCTCCTGCGTCATGGCTGATGGTGCAATGTCGATGCAGCGGCTAATAACTTCCGTGAAAGCACTTGACACGTCCAAATCCGTCTCCCCTTCAAAGTGCTCCAGTAAGTGGGGGAGAGCATGTACGGCAAGCTGTACCTGCTGCTCCGGCATCTCCTCGTACGCAGCCAGCACACCATCTAGAATAAGGGCACCGCTCTCACGAATTGATGAGTCTGCTACAAAACCGAGAAGCTTAATGGCGGACGCGGCAATCTGTGGAAGATGATGTCCTAGTAAAGCTCCCAGGTCTGTCAAAATGGCCGTTACGACGCTCGCGGCAAGGTCCTTGTCCTCGATAAGGCTCGTGCGAAACTTAAACTTTTTCACTCCTTTGCCGGGTATGACAATTCGGCAAGTCTCCACATCATTATCTTTGTCGTCATCATCATCAGACTCCTCACCAACCTCAGCATCTTCTACAACTGTGTCGCAGTCGAGGTCCATCATGGAGATGAGCACCGGCATCACAATGTCCATGTAGGGAAGCACATCACTCTTTAAGCACTCTACCATACACGTCCACCCGCGTAGTACGTAGCGCAACCGCATATCCTCATTTTTTAACCCCGATGAGAGAAGATTGCGCAAATAGCTACACACATCATGCGCATAAGGAGCAAAGTTTTCTTTTCCCACACCACAAGCCAGGAGCGTTGTGCACTCGATAGCCTTGCATTTCATAAGCATTGTTTCAGGTGAATCAGGAAAAGCTAAAACCTCCTGGAACACCGGCACAAGATCACTTACAAACGGTGTCAGTTGCGCTTTAGATGTGGAAATAAGAGACGAAAGGGCGCCGAGACAATCTTCACGAACAAACTGAAACGAAGTTTGCCTCATCATGGTAACCACTGTGAGACACACATCATGTACGTAGCGTTCAAAGTCTTTCACATCAACGGATTCATTGCCTTCGTCATCCTCGCAACTGTTAAAGAAAGAGTCTAGACAGCGCGCAGCACGAGTAGCAACAGCAGGAATGGGGTCCTTTAATGCGTCCACGACCGCTGGTACGATAGACGGATGTAATGTTCTTTGAATCATCGGTGCAAAGTCATTTGAAAGCTGTGTTAAGCAGTCGAGGGCATTCGCCCGAACATACTTGACTTCGTCACGCAGTGAGGAAAGGATGGAACCAACAATGTGGCCAAGGTGCTTTTCTAGGGCTTTTACCATACCTTCCGTTACGTACGTGATAAGAAGAAGTGCGGCGCTGCGGTGCTTCCAGTCAGAGGACCGAATATTCTCAATAAAAAGACGTTGTGCTACAGCCACAAGTTTGCGCCCCCCTAATGCACTCGCAAGTCGATCAAGCGCTGCGCTTCCAATGATTAGGTCACTTGACTCTTCAACACTATCTTCTCGGCAACCTGTGTTATCCCAATCATCATCGAAGGTAGGGTTTAGTGTGTAGTTGAAGAGTAATTCAAATAGGGATACAGAAAAGTTTGGTACCTTCCGCACCGTTTTGGGTTCGCTCTCGCAGTAAGACACTAATGTCTCAATGGCCATGTGACGAGCACCTTCCTCAACAGCTGGAGCCGCTGCAACCTGCATCATTCCCTCAAGTAACGCAACTGTGCTGTTCTTAAACAGGGAAGGGAAGTTTGTGACCCCCTCAGCAATCGTCGCGGTTAGGATCTCTGAATTCTTCCAATCACCAGCGTTAAGACGCTCTTGCACCACCTGCAACATAGAAGGAACCAACTGCGATAGCTTCTCTACGGACTGTTCACTAGCAATGGAGATGATACAGTCGAAGGCAGCTCGTTTCGTATCTTCAGAAGACTTAAAAAGCAATTGCTGAATAACGTTGACGATGCGATCGATGTGTGCGGTGAAGAAATGTGCCATTGACGGGCCAATAGTAGAGATGATTTCACAGCAGATGGTCTTCAGCTGGTCTTGCGACTCGGAGTTTTCTAGAATTTGAAAAATACTTTCCCAAAGCTCAGTCCATTCCTTATCCATGCTGTTCATCTTTACAGTTAACGCACTTACACACGCAGCAGCGGAACTACGTTGCGGGCCATATGCAGCGGTCCCTAGTACCTGCAGCATCCAACCCTTAACAGCCGCTTGCGTTTCGGCATCGGCGAGGTTGAAGCAGTTCTCCTTTGTGCTAAAAAGTTTCCTCAACAAAATAAGACCCATCATTACTGTTGCCTGGTCTTCTGTCGTTGCACAAACCTCTGCAAGGCCACACATCATCCATGCGCCATTGGCACGAACGATGTTGTCGTACTCCGCTTCAGCCGCGTTGCGTACTTCATTTTCGGGTGACTTTAGGTTACTAATAAGTTGCAGAAGACGCTCCTTATCCATTTTTATTCCCCACTAAAAAATAGAAAAACACGAACCACCAAGGGGTAAATAATACTAAAAAAAAAAAAGCTTACAGCCTATCTGAATTCTTATTTTATTGCGGTCTGGTTATACCAATTAGCGCACTCTTGCTCTTTAGTCGCTTGTGTGTTCTTCATATGAGAGTAGAAGAGTTTGGTAAAAAAGAAAATTAACTCACTGATATGCAAAAATGATGAAAGGCAGCAAAACACTAGGTGAAGATGAATGAACACAAATATAGCAAAAAAAAAGTTATTTCCTTTGAAAGTAAAAAAAATGATAATAATATATATAGGGTAGAGGAATACTGCACAAGTTGCTTGACTCTTTTGCACACAAAGGAAGAGAGCCACGCCAATAAATCATGCACTCAACGCGCTATGTAAATCATCAACAGGCGCAAAGGCTCCTACAAACCCGGGGGAAAAACGGGTCGACTCCCCAGCCTCGCAGTAAAAGATCACAACCGCCCGCGGAAAAGTGTAATTCCAACGCATCACGGTGTCCATGAAAGTATCTTCGTCAAACAGATGCCGCGTAGACGTCAAAGCTGGCAGAGCTAGTCCCACCACATTCCAGGAGTGACGCAAAGCTGTGCCCAATAATTGGAAAGCCAAAGGGCTTGTTGATTCACGGCCATCACTATAAACCTGACCAAATGCAACTGAATCTGGATTTCTCAATGCGAAATCATCATTAATAGGTCGCACCTTGCCACTATTCTGTGGTGCTATAGATTTAACTAATTCAACTCCAACATCATCCATCATAAGACCATCAAGCGAATCTATATGGTGGAGTACGTGTGCAGTAGTCAAAACAACTTTGACTGCTTGAAGCTCCGGTTGCCACACCGCAAAAAACGGAACATGTTGATGCAGAACAGCACACACAAGAGACCTCCTTACAGTTGGAGCCGATGTATGCGTGGGCATAGGTGTGAGGGGAGGTGTTGACATACCCAGAGGCTGTACCTCGTTTGCTCCAGGCAAATTAAGAAGAACCGAACGTACAGTTGCCTGGAGTTCGCACTGAAACCAAGACGTGGGTCGAATAATACCACACTCATCAATAAAAGGTTTCAATACTGGTTGAACATCACCGTAGTAATGTAGGCTGCTTTTATCTAACCAAGGACGCAATGCAGGTAAAATAACTTCAAACATACCTGCAAAATCAAGAACAGAGCGAAGTGCAGGTGGTCTCAAGATAGACGTTTGTAGGTCATCATACATCGTCGGATGCAGCTCATTTTCTCCAACCTCTTTTTCATAATGCAGTCTTTTATCACCTTGCAAAACTAAATCATCATGCACTCGTAACATTTCCATCATCCATTCGTTAACTTGTGTATAATAACCCTGCAGTGAAACCAGAATCCATTTGATTCCACTGTCTGTACGATGATGAGGATGCAGTTTGCAAGCAAATCCATCGGCCATGCGGCATACAAGCTCAGCGTCACGCCCACAGCGACGCTCGCCATGCGCCACAGTCATCATGAGATCAAAGCAATCTTGTTCCGATGGTTGAACCTCAGAAAGCACAAGTAAGATTTGCAGCGGATAAGGTTGAGGCATTGATGCTAATACTTCATTTTGAGTGCGGGCTATGGTAACACAAATAGCAGTTGATTTAATCATAGCTTCCAGTAAAATATCGCGCCGCCCCCAGTAGTTAGCCGACTCCCAGACATTGCGTGCCTGTAACAACTGAAAAGACATTTGGCCATCCTCTCCAATAGTTATGCGATCTGGCAACTTTTCCTCATCTGAATGTTTGCTATATTCCATAAAATTCGAATTGCAAAAATCCCTTCTTAGAATACGCATAATGTTCTTGTCTTGGAGAAGACGACGCTTTACACTCCAAGCAATCAATGCCTTTGAAACACTAGCGGTGGAATCATCACCATTCTTAGTCTCATCATCCTCAAAAGAACCATTGACTAAAGAAGGTTGTACTGCAACTTTACGATAAACTCCCTCCGTTTCCACCTCTGAGCGCAACAATGAAGGACCAGAGGAAGAAATTGCAGCTGATTCCCTATTGTTAATAAAAAATTGTCCATCATTTTTTTTTAATTC
Organism: Trypanosoma boissoni; assembly: GCA_030849725.1. Taxonomy (NCBI): domain Eukaryota; phylum Euglenozoa; class Kinetoplastea; order Trypanosomatida; family Trypanosomatidae; genus Trypanosoma; species Trypanosoma boissoni. Next base: position 8,486 of record JASANW010001428.1, on the reverse strand, counting down.
TTCGCCAAGAACAACGTGTGAATTTTCGCATTTGTATGGCATTGTCCCTTCTTTATTTCGCTCTACAAATGAGGTTGCTAGCGGACCAGCATCGATTGTGCGTTGAACTGCGCGTAATTTTTTCATATTTTCATGTGTTTCTTTTGTAGATTTTTTTTCATTTATACTTTCAGCGTCCTCTTGAGCACTTTTCACAGAAGAGACCGATCCTGAATCTTGCATAGCAGAAATATTTTCTCTGTACTGAGTTTTTTGTTCTTTTACAGATAAGTGGTTATTTGAAGTAATGTGTTCGAGTTCAAGCTGACTAACTTTCTCCTGATCGCCTAAATCACACACATCTCCCTCAACCTTTAGGGGTTCTTCAATAACATGGCGCTCTGTCCAGCTATCCGCATGTGCAAGTTCTATAACACCCACCTTCAAAACCTTTGATTGTAGTATTCCCTTGGGCAGAAGAGTAAGTTTTAAAAACGGCCCCACAAGGGTTCCGGGAACAACGACACGCACCACAGAACTTTTGATATCCTTTATACGAACTACATTCACATATCCAGTACGCGGATGATTAGAGCATGAAACCACTACGCCTTCAATAATACTCACTGTCTCACCATCAGCACCCACACTTTCTGTTGAAGGCTCCACAACTATTGTTAAAACTACGTCCCTGACACGCTCTATACGTTCACCTTGTGTGTGAACAGTGGACTCAATATGGGATATAACCTCCTTACGAAAATAATGTCTTGGAAGAGAGTTTAAGACAATATATGGCTTTGGGTACTGGTATAGATTAACACTCCAAAATTTGTCACCAAAACGCCGAGACAGAGAATTCCCATTAACTATGACAATGGAAGCACCAGTTCCGGTTGCCTCTACAACATTGCATGGAATCGAGGTAGAAGACGGAACAAAGCGCTCTGCTAACGTTTGAGGTTGGCGCGGAAGCATTTTCGTTTTTCTCTTTGACACCAAAATCTCTCGAGTGGCATTTTCTTCTAGTGATGGTTTTGTGTGCGCGTGATGAGTTGTATTCGAAGCCGGTTTTGAAACGCTAGAAAGTCTTTTAGAAAAAGACGATTTTATTTTTTCATTTGAAGCATTGTTTGGAGGGTCTGACGTAGATACGGGAGACATAATCTTTTCTAGGGCTTTTGCAACTGCATCTAAGTTCAGTTCCATACTCTACACATACTCGAAAAAAAAAAAAAAATGTGAACAGAGACACACACGCAAGACAAAAACATAAGACGACAGTTATGTCTAGACAAAATAAAGCCAAAGAACAACAATAAAAAAAATAGCTCAACATAAACCCTTTCTTCATTTTAATTTTGATATAACTTCGACACTAATTTATCAAACCAAGAAAAAGGCGCAAGAAATAATATTTTCCCTAAAATTTACTTCTTTAGATCACTACCCTCTCCCTTACGAAGAACTTCGTTGTTCACTAAATTGTACGGATGGTTCTGAAGTTTTGAATTGCTATGTACATTGTTGCGAAGCAAGTACTGAGCCAGCCAGGACACTGGGTCAATATCTCTAGTAACACCATATTTACCCCCTTGTTCTCCTGGATAAAGAAAAAGCTCTTGTTCACGCTTCACAATTTCATGCAATGCAGGAACAAGAGTCGGAAACACGGTTTCACGCAAGTAAGTCAGCTCTTCGTCCCCAATAGGCGAACGATCAGGCAAACCCTCAGCATCATACCCACACCAGAGTTGCTCTTCTAATAACCGAACCATCATATCCTTGCTTGGATACGATACGTTATGCCGCTCAGCCATTCAAAAAAGTACGACTTTAGAAATCTTAAAGAAAAAAAAAAAAAAAACGCCGCACGACTGTTAAACAATACAAGGTAATTGGAGAAAAACTACAAAAAAAAAAAGAAACAATTCCACGAGATTGATTCTATGAGAAGTGCAAATGGAAAAACACAAGAGCAACGGTTAACTCCTACTCTAATCAATTCAAAACATATATATATATATATATATATATATATATATATATATATATAGAGAGAGAGAGAGATAATAATAAGCATGGATGTGCTCCATAAAGTCCGAATTACTCATAATCTGTGGTATTGACTAAGAGCAATCGCACATCATATTAACCGACAAAAATATAAATGCACCAAAAAGAGACTTAGTTGACCAAGCAAAAAGAACAAACCTCCAAACAAAATTTGGAGTTCCGTCCATTCAATATGTTACGCTATATAAGTACAAACTGTGCTTTCAAAAGTGCCTCAATTTCTACCAAAGCAATATAAAAAGAATTTCAAGTCAATTCATCAAATAGTTCTCACACGCAAAAACTTGGATAGAAAAAGAAAAAAAAAACGCCCCAAAGGAGTGCAATAGGAAATTCCTAAGTGCACCTTGTGGGCTCGGAAAAATAAAAGCATAAAATAGAACACGAAATGCTTTCAGAAAGATCAGCTCACTTTTTTTAAAAAAAAGCACAACAACCTTCCACACAAGGCATTCAGTATTTACACAAATAAACTATTTTTAGCGAAAACACAACAAAGATAATACCTGTTAAAATAAAAATAAAAGACCACATTATTCAAAATGTGTCATACCTACCTTGCAATGATGAGACGTAATATCAAAAAATTCCCTTTACATTCTAATTCATCAAGGATACAGTCAGCTGCTTAAGGCCTTGTTAATAATTAGTCTTCATTGATATTGGTAACGTAATTACGAATCGCAAACCAGACGCAAAAGAAACCAACTATCGTTACAATAACACAAGATAAACAGCTGTCAAAAAGCCTGCGAATATACACAAAGTGATCCACCGGTCCCATTTACCTGTTTTTTTTTTGTTTTTTTCATAACATAGTAAGCAAAACAACGATAAAAAATACATCAGTTAATGCATTAACAGGAACCACATCTCTTATGTCTCTTAGGTGCAATGTGTTATTCTAGGACGACTGCAAATCCCCCAAAAAAGCATTTTTTCTTTTTATTTGAGGCATCCGCATAAATTTGAATAAAAAAGACTAATGGTCTAATATAGTTTAGAAATAAATAGTTTATTTCTATGTAACTCTCAATGCATTACAAATGCGTCTCCACCTCGAAGTATTTATGAGATCGTAAGCATAATATCAGCGAGTATATCTTCACCGTAGAGTAAAGTATCCAACACAAGTGTCATAAATCCAAGAGTGCATTATGTTGATCATTTAAATTTCTTTAGCCGTGAGTAGCAAAAAATGCTGCAGGGCCCATAAGGGCATTGTCTCTATCAACAAATGCTTTGCAAAGTAGAATAAAAGAAAATTGATCCTTTGTCATAATCCAAAATAGAGCAGGGTACTTCAAAGAAACACCAGATCCCCGCAAAGAAATGAGGCGCTGTACACTCGCAGTTTCCTTTGTAACATTATTGTTAACTATCAACACGAATATAAACCCATAAGTCCTTTGCACTGTAGCAACGCTATAAAACAAAGTAAAAACTGCATTTAGACTCTCTGAGCACAAGCATCCTGCTATATTGATAGAGAAGTTGCTAACAGAATATATGTTCAACAAGCATTGAAACACCAGAAATCTATCCATCCACAAAGAACAGGTTGGGAAGACCTTACCTGCTGTAAAAAACACACGTCAATAAAAAAAGAACCATAAAAAAACCACCCCGCCAATGTATTTTATAAAGAGATCAGATCACTTGAGTATCATAATCTCTAAGCGCATGACTTTTTCTAGACGGCGTTGTGCTGCTCCATAAGTAAATCAATGGATTTCTTATCTATTGAGTCCTGCACTTTTATATGTAAGGAATAACACAACAAATAAAACAGTAAAAAAGTACACTCAATAAAAGTGCAAATGGCAAGTATAATCAAAATAAAAGACAACAACTAGAGTAGCAAATCCAGACACCCTAGTTGTGATTATTTCTCAAGATTACCATCAAATGCATAACAATACATACATATATATGTAAGTAAATAACCCAAAGCGGCAAATTACTCACTGGGTGCTTACTAATACGTCATGCATAAATTCAACAAGGACAATAATTTAATACCTTAATCAGATAGTCTTTCCGTAAGTAATTCCTTTCTCCATAAAATCTCAAATCAAGGCGAAACACTTAAAGGCACATCAGAATTTCTCGGTATCCAATTAGGTCCTCCATTTATAAAGGTGTATATCAAATCATTTCATAATAAAGACCTTCCACAATAAATTTTACCACACAGCGTTGATTTCTGTACTTCCCCAAATAAAAGGTGGTCAATGAAGAACACAAGCATTCAGTAAAAAAAAACTTAAAGCACATATTGTAGCAGTCTTTCCAGACAAAATAATTCACTCAGTAGAGTAAAACTATGGATACGTCCTCGTGAATTAATGTGTTAAAGCAGCTCATCTAGTACACGGAGTAACTTTGGTATCCAATCTTGATTTGCTATAAACAATATATATATATATATATATATATATATATGTAAATGTGTATATAGATGTATATACAAGGAAAACACCATACAGCACGCCGCTGAAAATCTTTAGAAGACAACATTATATAACGAGAGGCATTTCTCATTACTTAGAAACACAAATAACAAGGAAATACAGAGAGTAGCCTTGAAGTCCTCTTCCTTGCAAGAGTTGATGGCATCCAGAGCTCGGACTCATGGGGAAAGAAAGAGGATTTTGCAAGAGAAGTCGATAGAAAGACATTTCATCCAACATTTGTCCGGGCCTCCACATACAGCACACTGCGAGGTGTAGAGAGTCAGTTCTGTGGTTCTCGGAACCAATTCTGGCGCTGCAGAGATGATTTATTAAAATTTAACACTTTTCAGAACAAAAAAAAAAAAAACATAGGATGTGGTTCACTAGCGTGTAACTACAAAGCAGAACGTGTTGCTCTAAATCTGGGCCTCACTCAGCTGCTCCTCATTCTACCCATACTGCACGCAGTACCACGCAGTGCCCCATATTTACACATTTCATGTCCCTCTTCACAACGCTAAAGACAGGCCTCCTCTGGGTGAGAGACCCTATGCCAGGTCTGTCGCGGATATTTATTCTCCAATTTCAACGCTGTAAAATGCAGTTTTGGCTCCAATTCATCCTCGGCCACTGCACTGTCATAAAACATTGAAACTGCTACGGCGCAGCAAATAAATCCGCAGAGCTCCCACAGTATTGTGACAAGTATATCTCAGGCATTGTTGCGCACGCAAAAAGCACGGTGACAGGCGAGGCAGTGGCTAAATAAACCCATCGATGAAAAATAAGTGAAAATGTCAAAGCCGTCAAGTACAGCCCGCAACCCCTACACGGCGCAAAATGTGGCACTCGCGCGCCTCCGCTTCGGTGCATCAGCTTCTCATGGGGTGGCCTCTTTGGAAAATGTACTTTACAATTCGCCCAATTTGCCGATGATGGAACACGAGTGGAAGGGGGAAAATTGCAGGTACACACCAGGGTACAATTTTCCCAATTGGCTAGAGTATCACAGTAAAGGAGGAATCGTTCACAAGCCCAGAGTGTAGTAGCACGTACCAAAACAGATACCGCAGAAACACATACGGCTGTACCTCACGAGTGTTGTCGAAATGCCGCCATGAACAAACCACGCGCGAAGCGAAGCTCCACTCGCCCATCCCGGCCACCCCGCCGGAGCCCCTACATATTATGCCTGATACCGGTACCTTTACAATGACTGCAGGAAACCGAAACTTCCAACACTAATTATGATGCACATTCTTTACTAGACTGTGTGGACTCGATAGGCATACCCATTCCTATGACAACATTTCGCCTACCAAAAAGACCCAGAAACAGATCCTAGAAAAGGAGATAGAGATGAGCCCGGCAAAAAAAAACTATACGCATGTGACGCATGTGAATTCCATACACGTTTTAAGAACGCGCTCACAGTGCACCAGCGATTCAAGCACGCGGCGAAAACAGTAACGGTCTCAGACAAGGAATTTTTGCCCAAACACATTTGCAACAAATGTTGCCTTGAGGCAAAGAATGCACCAGGGTTGAGTACCCACAAGTGATGGCAGCACTCAACACTAGCCAAGGAAATAATTAAGCCTAAAAAACAAGACTATCGGAAGCATGATTAAATAAGCAATACCACATAAACAAATAACCATGTGTACGTAGAGCGCAAATCTTGCTCAATTGTTGTCAGATTAAATGTGGGGTCCACCAGCCACGTGTGTAGAAACACAGAGATACATTGTAGACTAAAGAAGAAGAACGAGTTAAGCAAGAACCATTCGGAAGCGTACTGAGCGCCATGTGCAAGGCAATCTTCAAGAAAAAAGCCCTAATGATGGTCCACAAAAGCTTTCGACACCCGGATGGCTCACCAACAAGGAGAATGAAAAAAGTACCTGTATCGCAACGGCAAGAAAAGGGGCAACACTATAACATTGACGCTGATACAGATTTGACGTCGTGTACTTAGAGGTGCCACTATTGGCGAAAGAAGTTCCAGAAGTTATGACTGCTTATACATAATATAAGACTGCAGTACAGGGACGGTTCACTCCCCAGGACGGGTAAAGCGGGTCCCAGGGACCACTGAGCTCCGTCACATCCAAACCAACGCATGTGCACACATGCGTAGTCTTCTACAATGACGTCAACTTCAGGGAACCTCTGAGCTTTGATGCAAAATGGATTCAGAGTGCAAAAAGACCCGAATAAAAGGCCCCATACCCCATAAAATGGAACATCCTCGTTCGTGTAAAAGATCTTAGAAAATAGTCATTATGTATTCGGAGTCGTCACCGCCTACTGAAAAGATGCAGTGTGTAAAATGTAAAGGGTCATACGCTACTCGAAACTCACTATTGTGCCACTGTAAATGTTTCAACAATGGGAAAGGGACAAACAGCACAGTCACAGTAAGTGGCCAAATCCAGCATAACTGTAGGGGGGTCTGCATTTCTACAACGCCCGCTTTATATCAAGTGATGTTTGACACAGTTTAAACACATTTTGCGGCTCATATATGCACATTAATATAAAAACTATTGGCACAACTTCAAACCAGAGACCCCTTTTCAAAGAGACGTCTTTGCGCCTGATGATATGCTCCCACCTCAGGCCCCTACGTATCCACTTCGAAGCTGAGTGGCCTCCAATCAGATATTTATGCCAGACAAACGCAGTGGTGCAATCCCCCCATACATTGGAGCGGCAACGGTCACCAACACTACAACTCATAACGGTGAAGTTTAGTGTTAATCCCGCACTCACCCCCATCCTGCAACAGATGACAAGGCCCGGGAAGAAACTCAATTCATCTTCAGGTGTGGGCGTCTCCAGAAAGCAAAGAAGGTGGGAGTCACCAGAGGGCTTGTAAAGGACTACCAAAAGCCGGCACTAGGCAAGACCACATCGGAGAAGTCTCAAGACCTGAACACTTCTGGACTCCATCCACGGTTTATTTATGATTAAATGACTGCTTAGTTTTATTTGCTTGAATATAGAATCCATTTGGAATCAGTTTGGAGTCTGTTTTTTCTCCAAACTGGTGGTTGATGGCCGGCCATCCCTTTTATTGAGGAAGAAATTTAACGAAGAAACAACAAGTAGGGGAGTGTATCTTTTTTTTTTTTTTTTGGTTTAGAATTCGAGCACATAACAAAAAGGCAAGTAGGCGCATTCCATAAACACATAAAAGAAAAGGTAAAAGGTAAACTTCCGTTTGCAAACTTCGCAAGAAGATCATGTGAAAGCTGTGTTGGGAGCTTTCATATAGTGTTAAATTCCTTATTGAAAGGAGTAAATGGGATGCATTTATTGCTAAAGGTAGCTTCTACCGCAACGCACTGAACCCCCCTCACCCAAAACGTGCGTGTTATCTTTTTGCAGTAAATAGGTGCTTCCACTTTGACGGATGGTGGGACACAGGTCTCAATTCATGTGAGATCCTTACGGAGAACACCACTTTTATTCTTCCTGGATAGAACTGAGTCACCTTCCCACCGCGATATAACGGCCGACAGTGGTGCGCTCTTGTAGGGGAAGGGACTGTACCAGCTATCTCTTCGGATTATTGGTACTTTTTACGGTCTGCAACTGTTCAGTGCTTTACACGAGACGCAAGGAACGATCCCTTTCGCATTTTGTTTTATCATTGTTTATATGTATTATTGTGTGTGTGCGGAGGAAATCCTGTGGATGATATCTAACTATTGGGTAAATACTATGCTGGAAGATGAGGTGCTGCATTAGCTTGTCTATACAGATGTTTTTAGCTTGTATTCCGATGGGATCTGAAACTATTCCCACCCACCCAACCACATTTCCCTCATAGAGACAAAAGAAGTTTTAGGCATTAGAAGAAAACCAGATGGCGAATTTCATTTCTTCCTCTTCGCCTCTCGCTGCCCACGCCTCTCAGTAAATAGGGCGAAGTAGCGGTGGTGGCGTCGGGTTCGTTTGATGTTTAGC